>OX276377.1:61052120-61289620 GCA_946251855.1 Alsophila aescularia | reverse complement strand
AAAATAAACGTCTCTCGCGGTCCTTACTCGATATCTATCCATCTATCATACTATTATAACCTATCTATAAATATAAAAATCAATTGCCGTGCATTACTCTCGCAAAAACTCGCAAATGGCTCGACCTATTTGAATAATATTTTTTTAGTTGGTTTTCATAATACGGATGAGGCTTAAAACAAAAAAATATATAAAAAACTTAATTTGAATTAGTCAGCAAATTATTAGGGTTCCCATCACGGGTTCATCCCACTGTACCTACGGAGTAATATTCAGTTCTCTTCTCTTTTTTTCATTACTTTTAGTGACATGACGGCCAGGTCTGATGGACGTCTGATGGTATGCACAAGCAACAGTTGAAGTGCCACCCAGAACTTGGTTGCAAAAACTTGCGTGTCACTGCACTGCGCTCGACACCCTATGACATTTGTTGATTGTTAAGTCTCATTGCCCAGTAATTTTGCTGGAAACGTTGCGCTTCAAACCAGAACACAGAAACACACTACTACTGCTTGGCAGTTGAATATCTGACAAAGGTGTGGTACTTCCCCAGGCGGCCTCTTGCGTAAGACGCCTGCCACTACATAATGTCTATGGTTTATCCCCATCCTCACTAATATATAAAACTGAAACATTGTCCGTTTGTTTGTTAGTTCGTTTGTTTGTTTGGCGCGTTTTGACGCGATAACGGTAGGACCGAATTTAATAAAATGTTGTATTAGAGAACAACATAAGACATTTTTTATTCCGTAAAATTGTACACGCGGGCGCAGCTAGTCACAGAATAAAAATATATATTCGTTGGCTTGTTTGGAAATTAAGCATGAAAAACAAACTGTACTAATTTTAATGTAATTTCTCATGTATAGGTAAGATTTTTCTATTGGTACTATTTTTTCCCCTAATTAAATCCCGGAAAAGTTAGGTTTTTTTCGAGAATTAAGCTATGATTTAAGCTCTGAAGCGAAGAGCTATACATATTTATTTTATAAATATTAAATATCTATGAGTTCAACATACTCGTCGTTCCTTGAATATTTGCGTGAGCGAAAAATCCATACTAATATATAAAAGTGAAACGTTGTCTATTTGTTTGTTTGTTTGTATGTTTGTTTGGCGAGCATTCACGCGATAACGGATAGACGGATTTTGATGAAATTTGGAATGGAGATAGTTTATACCCTAGAATAAAACATAGGATGCTTTTTATCCAGGAAAATTGTAAGTTTCCTCGGGAAAACTGGAAAATGTTGATTACTCGCTGAAAGGAACGGTTGCAATGGAAACGAAATAACAAGTCTGTCAAAAAACTTCAAGAGCGTTGGTGCTATACCTACTTTCGCATTAGTTTTTAATATCCTAGAAGAACATAGGATGTTTTTTTCGCAATAAACGGTAGTCCGCGCGGACGAAGTCGCGGGCAGGAAAGCTAGTACTTAATAAGCAGATTGCTTTGGTTGTTTGTTTGGGGAGCTGTCACGTGATAACGGCTGGACGGATTTTGATAAAATTAGGAATGGAGATAGCTTATACCCTGGAATAATAAAAAGGATACTTTTTATCCCGAAAAATTGTAAGTTTCCACGGGAAAACAGGCAAATGTTGATTACTCGCTGTTAGGAACGGTTGCCATGAAAACGAAATAATAACAAGTCTATCAAAAAACATCAAGAGCGTTGGTGCTAAACTTTTGCATTGGTTTTTAATATTCTAGAAGAACTTATGATGCTTTTTTCGCGATAAACTGTAGTCCGCGCGGACGAAGTCGCGGGCGAAAGCTAGTGATTGATATAAATATGACGTTTTTATTTATTTTTCTTTAATTATAATGGAAACAACATATTTATATCAATCATTATGATTTTTTAAAGTGTGCAATGTGCCACCGTGTCTTCTATCACTGAAACTTGGTACGTATAAGAAGGCTTACAATCTACCTATACCTAGGTAGGTACAGCTTTTTGCTTTGATTATAATCAGTGCTAGTTCAAACCCATGCAGCCGGAGCCGTAGGCAAAAGCTAGAGCATAATATTATCAAGCAAACTCGCAGAGTTATCGCCAAAATTTCCTTTAAAGTATAGAACGATTCGGTTTTGATAGCCGACAATTTATATTGGTTTGACGACGCTCGGTTCCATAGTATGAATATCAAATCTCTCTTTAATTTATTTAGATTGAAATCTATTTTTACTTTCCTTTGTTCGTTTCTATAATTTAATGTGCAGCTATATTGTAAAGATGTCCTCGAAGTAAAGACAATTTTAAAAATTAGGCACTGTAAAGGTATCTAGATATTAACTAAACATTTATGGTTATGGTTATGGTTGGCCTAATGGCTAGTGACCCTAACTACGAAACCAAACGGTTGCGGGTTCGAATCTCGGAAGGTGCAATCATTTGTGTGATGAGAAATGTTTGTTTCTGAGTCATGGATGTAATATTTGTATCCATGTATGTTTATCCGTTATCTAGTGCCCATATGATAGTACGAGGTATCCTAGTTTGGGGTTAGGTAAGTGTAAGTGTGACTATAAGTGTGACTGTGAGTGAAAGTGTGTAAGTGTTATCTATCCACCTATCTATCTATACTTATATTAATTTATATACTAGCTGTGCCCGCGGCTTTGCACGCGTGGTCATTTAACTGGGTAACAAGTATCCTATGTGTCATTACAGTACCAAGAGCGATGGTAGCCTAATGGTTGAATAGTGCAACTTAGAATCCAAGGATACCGGGTTCAGTCCTAGGGTTCGCACCAATGACTTTTCTGAGCTATATTCGGTTTTCCATCGTTCCTTGCTTTGGAGGGCACGTTAAGCTGTCGGTCCCGGCTGTCTTGATTATAAGTATTTATATAGATAGATGCCAATATGACAATAACAATTGAAAAAAATAAATTGACCGGGCTTTATAATTAATGCGCTTTTAGATAGATTCTCTCAGTCCAGCATTCGACGAGTCAACATCACCCGAAGATGCCTCGTGCAGAGGCGAAACACGTGTCGTATTGATGTCAGACGTTTGGTATTTGGATCGAGGTATATGTTTTTTATTGTGTTTTTTTATATTATATGTATATGAATATATAAGTGTTTCGATACTTGTATTTGGGTAGGGTTTGTTTAGCTTGGGGGTTTTTTATTGTGTATATATATTTATATATATTATTTGTATATAAGTGTGTTTTGTTTTTTTTTTTTTTTTTTTTTTTTTTTTTCATTAGTTCAATCTGGGGTTGGGTTTTGTTTAGCGTGGGGTTTTACTTGTGTTAATTTTACCATTTATCATTTGTCTGACTTACAGTTTTGGCGGAAGTAAGCTACATATTTTTATTTTGTTCATTTTAAATATGGATTTCCGCAAAGTAACGCCTGAATCTATCAATTAGATGCCTTACACTTATGGGCCGAATAAAAAAAAGATGTGTTTTATAACATTATTTTAATTATGCCTATAAAACAGTACTCTGACATACCTACTGACTGACTGACTGACTGACTGACTGACTGACTCACAGACAACGCACAGCCTAAACCGGTGTACCAGAGATTTGAAATTTGGAGGAAATATTCTCTTGAGTGTTCTAGAGGTGCACTACGGAAGTAACTATAAACCGGAAAACTTGATACCAACTCTAAATAAATACATTACATACAAACGTAACTAATCCATATACAAAATTCTAATCTATGATCCTAAACTTACTGTAGCTATGTATGTAACTTATTATTATCTCGACCAGGAAAGAAACAGAAGGAACTACAATACCTACCAAATACCTACCTACAAACTTGAAATTAAACAAACAAACAAATCTAGACCAAAAAAAACATTGAATCTAATTAAAAATTTCAAATAGTTTCGTAAATTACCCTCTCCCTGGCCTGTGCTCTATGCCTTGCCTGCCTGTCTGTCTATCGGCCGGCCGCATGCCAACTATTATATACTATGTGACAGCACGCAGTCCATCGCACGCGCTTTGGGCGGCTCCGTATACTAATAATAATATAATGACGGGAAATAAAACCACTGATTTTTTTTGGAGGTTTTATTTCATTTTATTATATTATATTTATTACTTCAAAATTAATATAATTTTGGACCCCTATCTCGCAGGAACCCTTTTTTCCGGATAAAATGTATTAGTATTTTTAGCCCATCATATAAACTATAATTGTGCCAAGTTGCATCTAAATCCGTCCAGTAGATTCACCGTGATACGTGTTCTTTTAAATAGCTTTCAACTCTCCTGTGGGAACCCTTTTATTTTTCGGGATGAAAAGTATCCAATGTAGTATGAACTCAGATCATACCAAGTTTCATTTGAATTTATTCAGTAGTTTCGGAGTGATGTGCGACCAAGAAACAGACAGACAGAGAAAAGTTAAAAAAAGAAATGTTTTGGATTCAGTATCGAATAAAAAGTATCCGCCAAAAAAACGAAATATCTTCAATTCAAAATTCAAATTAAGTATAGAATAGATGAGGCGACGCCGCTAGGTAGGTCTATAAGCAGTTCTTAAACAACCAACAGTGATAGTTCTACTCCTTAAAACAATTAAACGAAATAATATCTAAAGTTACTGCAGACCTTCATGCGATCGACTTGCGTTATCGCGGTTCAATAGTTAACAGAATTGGGGCCCAGATCAGAAATTCCAATAAATTATCCAGTCTAGGCATCACCCAGCATTTTGATTGTCACATAAAGTGAAAAATATTTCACCTTTTCTATAAACTCGATAAAAATTATGTTGCCCCAGATTTATATCTAACCAGATCTAGCGTTTAGTGTATGTGGGTCACCTTCGTTAAATTCTACCTTATTATTATCACCTTAACTGGACCATTTCGCCGCCATGATCAATTTGCACGTAACGGAACGCTCCGAGCGTACATACGACTGGATAGAGTGCGGCGAAAACGTAGATAATATGAATAATGAGATTTTTCTCCGTGGGAAAAAAAATGATCTGTTCTTTCTATGATATATTATTTATAGTAACAAAAAGTCTGTAAGATGAAGATTAAAAAAAACACGATACAGAACAAGAACGTTTTTTAAATAGTGTTTGTTTTCGCATCACATGCAACTAATGAACTGATTCGGATGTAGTTTTCACTCTTGGATAACTTGGAATTTGACTTAAATCTGATTAGATTAGAATTAGATTTTAATCTAATGTAACTTGCATCTCAATACGACGAGTAGAAGCCATAGAATTAAAAATAGATAAAAAATATGTCGAATTTTGTTGAAAGGTTCAAGAATAAGAGATAGGATACTTTTGTCCCAGAAAAATGACAACGTGAGCAAAACCGCGGGGTGCAGCTAGTGAAAATATGACTAGAAGACTATTATTTATTCTGTGCTAGAAGTTACTAGCAAGTACCTAAATCACATACAAGTTGTATATATAAAAATACTAGCTTTCCCGCCCGCGACTTCGTCCGCGCGGACTACTGTTTATCGCGAAAAAAACATCCTATGTTTTTCTAGGATATAAAAACCAATGCAAAAAGCACCAATGCTCTTGAAATTTTTTGACAGACTTGTTATTTCGTTTCCATGGCAACTGTTGCTTACAGCGAGTAATTAACATTTTCCAGTTTGCCCGTGGAAACTTACAATTTTCCGAGATAAAAAGCATTCTGTTTTTTATTCCAGGATATAAGCTATCTCCATTCCAAATTTCATCAAAATCCGTCCAGCCGTTATCGCGTGGAATCTCCCCAAACAAACAAACAAACAAACAAACAGACAACGTTTCACTTTTATATATTGGTATGGATATAAATCGCACGGAAAATTCCAAACTAAACTAAATAAACTAGGATTACGGCATTTCAGTAAGTTTGTACGTACCTATTTTTCTACTTTCCCTGACGGCAAAATGGCGGCACCTTGTTTAGCGAACGGATGATAATTTTCTTGAGAATGTGTGACAATTTAGAACACAGAACGTCGCATGCGCATAACGAAATGTCAGTCGTTGTTTATACGTAGGTATACAAAGTACAGTGTTTGTTGTTGTATTGTGCTTTCTAATTGAAAAATGAAGTGGATTTCAGCATTGTTCACATTGTGAGTACCATTGTTCAATATATTTTATCGATGTGGTGTATAATGGTCTCAATATATTAAATACGTTTTATTGAGTAATAATACCAGAAAGTAAAAATAGCCTATGACACTTTTGCGATGAAGACGAATCGGTTGATACCTCAATTGTCAAAATCGGGCCAAGGTTTTAGTTTGAACATATAACCCTTCCTTTGCCTTGCCTTAGTCGGGTAAAAAAATTGCCTGTGATCTATATACAAAAAAACGAATCGATTGATACCTCGCTTGTCAAAATCTATCCAAGACGCTATGGTGGAACATCCACGTAACCACATACATAGATACATACATACATCCACTGTTAATCTCTTCCTTTGCTGTAGTCAGGTAAGAAGCACAGATTACGGCTGTACTTCTCATGTTGTATAGTCTGCTTCGCCCTGGAATAAAATATAGGATACTTTTTTTCCGGAAAAATTGTAAGTTTCCACGGGAAAACTGGAAAATGTTGATTAATCGCTGTAAGGAACGGTTCCCTTGGAAACGAAATAACAAAAAGTCTGTCAAAAACCATCAAGAGCATTGGTGATAATCAAAGGTCCCCGCCTTCCAGATCGATCATCAGAGCAGCTCGACGTTTGCAAAGTTACAAATGAATACGACCACTAAAAGTGACTGAAATTAGGTTTCTTAAAATTAGCATTGCAATTCAACGAACGACAGCTTAACGTGCCCTCCGCACACAACTCAGAAAAGTCATTGGTGCAGAGCCTAAGTTTTTAACCAGGTATCGTTGGATTCTAAATTGCACTATAGAACCGTTAGGCTACCATCGCTATTTCATAGCAACAGGTCAACCTGTTTGGTGCTTATTGACCGACTTAAAAAAACAGAAGGTCCTCAATTCGACTGTTTTTTTTAATGTTCATCAGCTTGTTTGTTTATTTGTCGTATGAGGTAGTGCTGGCCTCTGGTGTCAGTGTTTATCAGGCCGCCCGAGGGCCTCTGATATGGCTTAACGACTGCTATTAATCAATAACAGCTGAGACCGACAGCTTAACGTGCCCTCCGAAGCAAGGAGCGATGGATCAGCTTATTTGAAAGGATAAGTTCCAGGATGGTCCCAAATAAATTATTTTATGAATATGTATTTGATCCCGAAAAAATATTACTAAACTCATTAGGTAGATTCATCATTATTACAGTTCGAATTTACCTCCAGGTTATTACAGATTTTTATTATTTTTCAGGCTGCTCGTCACTGGTTTGGCTCTAGGGAAAAGCGAACAAAAGAGATCACTAATTTTCCCGCCGACAAGTCTTTACGGGGTAAGCAATGAACACATTATAACACGTACTTACAAGTGTTATTCCCCACTCTCTACTAATCTATATACATATAAAACAGTACCGTGACATACCTATTGATTGACAATGTACAGCCTATGCCGATAGACCTAGAGATTTCTAAGGGGTGAAATAGGGGTGGAAAAGTTTGCACGCGGGAGTAGCTGCGGCGTGCAGCTAGAATATAGATAATTATTTAAACCAAAACCGTCTTTGAAGGGATTTCATAAAAAAACGATTTACTTAGTACCCTGAAGGTCCATGCCAATATATAAAAGTGAAACGTTGTCTGTTTGTTTGTTTGTTTGGGGAGCTTTCACGTAATAACGGCTGGACGGATTTTGATGAAATTTGGAGTAAAGATATCTTATAACCTGGAATAAAACATAGGATACTGTTTATCTCGGAAAATTGAAAGTTTCCGCGGGAAAACTGGAAAAATGATCATTACTCGCTGTAAGAAACGGTTGCCATGGAAACGAGATAACAAATATTAAAAAAAACATCGAGAGCATTGGTGCTATACCTCTTTCGAATTGATTTTTAATATCCTAAAAGAACAGATGCTTTTTTTCGCGATAAACTGTAGTCCGCGCGGACGAAGTCGCGGGCAGTAAAGCTAGTTATCAAATATAAAGTAGTAATTAGTATAAAAATACAAAAAACCCGACCGCGAACAGAATTATTGAATACGAGCTGACCGCAAAAATAATCACATTCCATACCAATATACTGTACATATAAAAGTGAAACGTTGTTTGTTTGTTTGTTTGTTTGGGCAGCCTTCACGCGATAGCGGCTCGACGGATTTTGATGAAATTTGGAAAGGAGATAGCTTATACACTGAAATAAAACATAGGATACTTTTTATCCCGGAAAATTGAATTTTTCAGTTCGCTCAAGATATCTCTAGGGCGTCTACGGAGGGGAGGGTATTTTAACCACCATTCACACAAACATCTTTATAAGGATCAAAAGTATCTACTGTATCAACTGATGTTATTAGAATCGAGTTATAGAAAAAGTCATAGAAAATTGCAAAAATCTTTTTCTATACTTTTTGTACGAAATGAATAAAATAAAATTGTAACATCATCCAAATACATTGTTTTCTAAAATACTGGCCGTTCTAACCTCAGTTGGTTTGATAGAAACTTTTGATCCTTTTATGAAACAGGATTGATGGGCTTTCTTATTTTTTGTGAAATTCCCTTTTACTTGATGACTATACATTGTTTCCAAAATCGGTTACGGTACCTGCCCTTACTGTCCCGTCTCAAAAATCCATCCTGTATATTTTTGAAATGGTATTTTAAAGACCTCACTCGATAGGTTATGGTAATTTCTTGTTCGGTCGGAAATACAATATGGCAGCTGTAAGTCGCCATATTAGTTTTCTTGTCACTTCATATATTCTATAGCACTCTCGTGATCAAGACGAATCCAATGATACCTCATTTATCAAAATCCATCAAGCCAATTAGGCTGTAGCACGCGCCTAAGATACGTTCAAAAAACATACAAACAAACAAACATACATACAACCCAAACACATAATTCTCCTCAGTCTGGTAAAAACTAATCTAAAAAAAAACATTATCATCACTTATTTTTTCATCTATTATCATCGATTTGTGAGCTACCCGGAAAGTTTCAGCCGGATAGCTAATCGGGAAGTACTCGAAATTTGAGGTGCAAGATTCCACCAGGAACGACAGGTTGATAGACAGACAGACAGACGAACAAGAACTTGACTTATTAAAAACATGGTAAAATTGAGGTTTCATATTCGTTTGTCGTATGAGATAGTGCTGGCCTCTAGTGTATGAGTTTGTCAGGCAACCCGAGGATCTCTGATGTCGCTTAACGACTGTTATTAATCTATAATAGTAGAAGCCGACCGCTTAACCCTCCGGAGCATGGAGCCATGCAAAACCGCACATAAATTAGTAAAGTCATTAGTGCGGAGCCTAGGACCGAACCCGTTATCGTTAGATTCGAAGTTGCACTACTGAATCGTTAGGATCAGTAGTGCCATCGCTCTGGAGATAAAAGGTAAAATATATTAAAATTATACATTCGGATATAGAACCTTCTCCATTTTTAAGTTCGGTAGATAGAAAACCATTCTCAACCTTATTACAAAACAAAGACTAACGAAAGTACCGGGTTTAGTCTATGGACCAAATATAAATCTTATTACAAAACAAAGCTTATCGCTGATTCGAGTAACATCTATTACCATAAACTAAATATAATCCTCCGAGGACCCTAGTTTAACTATGGTACTAACTCACACTAACGTCAATATTCACCCCTTTTTAAAAGATTTTCTTTAACTTCACTTGTATGGTATGTATGTATTCTTGCAATCTGGAGTCTTGGAATTCAAATTTTGAGCACTTCCCGATTAGCTAATATTTGAAAAAAGACTCACTTTCTCTTCAGAACTCCCGTTTTTTGCACCCGTTTTTTTCCTTTGCTAATTCATTTTTAAGCAAAAACAAAGCACACTCGTTTTTTATTCAAGTTCAACTCGACACAACACTTTGTTTCACAAGCATTTGAAAAATTCCCTTTCAATAATTAGGCCAACTTTGTTTACAGTAAGTAAAACTATCAAATTACGCGCTCTCCGCACTTTTATGTTTACGTTCCAATCCTCGCAAAAATCATTACTTACTAATTAAATTGTCAAACTTAAATCTGGCCGATATAACAATTTCCTTATGTAATTGAATAGGTATTGATTGAAAATCAATCAAATATTAAGTTTTCGAAAGTAATAATTGATTATGTTAGACGAGGAACGAAAATTATTGGTTGCTCTAGCGACCAAGGGGGATTTGCCGTTTTGGATCTTGGTTGCTACAGCGCCAAAGGGGATTCAGCGGCTAAATGAATGTAAATGTTTGTACTTAGTCTGTGGACAAAAAATTTACAATAGACAATCTTTGGTATCAGCTGGTCCTCGATTAGTCGAAGATTTGTAATAAGGTCAAGTTTTAATCCCTGAGTGCCGTAACAAACTCGGACTTTTTAGCTCTAGTATAATCCAGGACTAAAATAGTTTTTTGTAATAAGACGGTCTAAGTTTACAAATACTCTTTTCTGAAAAGTAAAATGTATTGAAAAAAAAGAAAGAAAGACACCACAACCTTTCCTAAGACACCACACTTCACTTGTCCTCCTTTTTGGACCTCATATCACAACAAATTGGTTCTATAATCAACGATACGTCAAGGTCACAGCGGCCATAGAATCCAACGATACCGGGTTCGGTCCTAAGCTCCACTCCAATGACTTTTCTAAGTTACGTGCGATTTTACATCATTCCGTACTTCGGAAGGCACGTTAATAAGCTGTCGGTCTCGGCTTTTATTGATTAATAGCAGTCGAAGAGGATAGGGCACCCACGCGGCTTCTACGGGCTTTGCTTTACATTTCCGTGAAATTTGCGTTTTAAGTGAAAACGTTTCTACATAACCAAATCTAATAAAACTGGTATTTTTAAATTAATCACCGTTTAAACTACGTTTTATATCTAATTATTTTTATCATAAATCAAATTTTTTGTAAAGAATTTGAATTAATGAGTGTTTAATTACCGATATTTTCTCTTAACATATCTCTCAAGTTCGTGTACTGTATAAATGAAAAATAGCAATAAATTAAGAAAACAGAATAGCTATAAACGTAGTTTATTCTGTGATTAATAAAAATAAATAATTATTTGATTTGATTATGGTTTATTATGGTAGAAACGTATTCTCCCAAAACACAATTTTCACGGAAAATGTAAGTTGAAACCTGTAGAGGCCGCCTGGGTGCCCTATCCTCTTAGCCATTTCAAAGACCCTCGGGCAGCCTGACAAAATCTGGAACTGTAATTAACCTACTTGTAACAAGGCGTCACATAGCGTTTCCACAAGATTTTTATGGCGACGAGTTTCCTTAGTTCGACCGAATACTCAATGCAACTTTGACCGTTCAGTGACGTTTATTTTTTTGAAGGAATACCATAATCTACTTACATCTCTATGCATAATGCTAACGGAGCGTAGCTGGTAATTCTCCGATCCTTTATTAACAAACCTTCGTTCTATAGGTACAGTTTCAGCTAACGTCTGGTAGAAAATGTTCTTTACTAAAACGTCGTTCCTTAGATACAGGAACCGTGCATTAGCACATGTTCTTTTAAGTGGTAGTCTTCAATAATTAAGGTCGTGTCTAGGCTAGATGGAATATTCACAGATCGATGCACCAAACTTTTCTACAATTTTCTGGCTGGCTATTTTAATGGCATCGGGTATTGGCAGGCCAGTGAGTGATTTTCATTTGCTCATATACGAACTTAAAAATTATATTATTATGATCTTTCAAACATGAAGATCGGATTAAGGGTTTGTATGTTACCGTTGAGCGAATAAACATAATACGAAACTACGTACATACAATCGCGATACAAGCTGCAACCCGTAACTATCTGTCTGTAACTGTTTGTATTTGGTTACATACAATCGCGATACAAGCTGCAACCCGTAATTATCTGTCTGAACTGTTTGTATTTGGTTACATACAATCGCGATACAAGCTGCAACCCGTAACTATCTGTCTGTAACTGTTTGTATTTGGTTACATACAATCGCGATACAAGCTGCAACCCGTAACTATCTGTCTGTAACTGTTTGTATTTGGTTACATACAATCGCGATACAAGCTGCAACCCGTAACTATCTGTCTGAACTGTTTGTATTTGGTTACATACAATCGCGATACAAGCTGCAACCCGTAACTATCTGTCTGAACTGTTTGTATTTGGTTACATACAATCGCGATACAAGCTGCAACCCGTAACTATCTATCTGTAACTGTTTGTATTTGGTTACTGATTAAAAATAAAACGTTAGTTAAAAAACATTTAAAAACGCTTTTATGCAGTAGTTAATGGTGAAACTTAGAACGGGATATCACAATTAAATGCATATACAACATTTCATGTCATGTCATGGAAAAACTTAAAACTGGCTATCATAATAAAATACGTCCACAAAATTTCATGCCTGTACTGTGGACCGTTGAAGAGTTCCCTTATCTGGCTAATCCTGGATGTCTATTCAAGTCACGCTTACCATATAAATGCATTGTCATCGGAACTGAATCCAACATGTACAAAAATTCCAATCCGTAGGATAAGTGGATGTGGTTCAGCTTGCAAGAATTTTAACTATGCAAACATTTAAATAAAAGCTTTTATAAACATTGTTACTAAGTTGTAACAGATCACAACACCATATTCTTTGAATTAATTTACATACTCATATAAACGGACGAAAATGGGATGTTTACAGAAAACTTGGAAGCTCTTTGGGAGAAATTATTTTGATTTTACATAATTCAAAGGGCTATAAGTAACCTAATTTAAAATTTTATAGCTCCAATGGCGTTACAAAGTGAGGTTCTATAATGTTAGACATGTCGTTTTTTCTTACAAATAGATTGATTTACGTTTTTGGCACGGCATAAATCCACTTCAAGTATAGTTTGTTATGGGTCTCGGAACATAATTCAAAACCTTTATATAGATAGATAGATAGATAGATAAATTCTTTATTGCACACACCACAAACAAAATCAACAAAAAATAAAGGAACAATAGCAGAAGAAGTGTACAATGGGCGGCCTTATCGCTAAAAGCGATCTCTTCCAGGAAACCTTTGGATGGAGAGGATTTGTTATAGTTTTATACCTATGTTATATACCTATGTCAGAAGACCGACCGGCTTATCGAGTCTGTCGAGTATGAGACAATAACCTGAAATCACCAGGAAGTGGAATCCTCGACGCATAAATGAAACAAGTAGTATCGTATGCGTTCGGGATACTTACTATAAACAAGACCAAAAGCAGGTGGTTACTTGTATGAATGGTCATCTATCTATCTATCTATCTATCTATCTATCTATCTATCTATCTATCCTCATAATAAAGCAATAAGAACGAATAAGCTACTGAACAAGACTATAACAATTTTAAAAATCGAGTGTATCTGTTTGTCTGTTTATTTGTTTGTTTGTTTGCACATCACGTTAAAACTACCGGATCGATTGCAGTGTGATTTTCACTGTTAGATAGCTTAGATTTTGGCTTAAAAACTGGTGTACTTGGTATCTCAATCCGATGATAAGATGCCGAGCAATCGATAAAAAGCTATATATGAAGGCTAAATGAATTTTAAAGAAATGTAGTTTTTGGTCCTGGAATAACAAGGGCGTATGGGCTTCCTTTAAATGAAATATCCACGCGAGCAAAGCCGCGAGGTCCTCTAGCAGGGAATAAGGGACTGCACTTGATCGTAAATTCAAGGGTTAGCCAAAATAGTAAATTGATATTTTTTAGTGCCCTAAGAAAATCTTTTTAGTGTTTTATACATTAAAAAATAGCGACCAGCCCCGGCTTCGCACGGGAGATATTAAGAAAAAGAAGAGAAAAATTTAGTTCTCGCACCCTCCGCTTCGGATTTACGTTTTGTTTTTTATATATATACTACTTATATATAAGTAGATTATTATATTATATATATATTTTATATATATATATATATAATCTATTGCGTAAGTAACTAAGATCTAAATGTACAAAGGGCGGGAAGCGACTTTGTTTTATCAATATGTATTGTTTTCTTCAGACATCTTGAACATTTATAGTCATATTTTAACAAATTAAAACGAAACAATATCAAACTATACGTATAAACCTTCCTCTTGAATCACTCCATCTATTGATGAAAACCGCATTAAAATCCAATTCGTAATTTAAAAGAGTAAGTGTTACAGAGGGACAGACACCGGGAAGTGACTTTGTTTTGATGCTATAACCGAACAGTAGACATCTTAGTGATTTCAATAGTTGGTGATAAGGAGAAATCTGCTTCCCATTTCCTGAATTCACTTAGCTGATCTCACGCGTGATGAGGAGTGTTCATATTATTATACCAGGTACAATACCCCTACAAAGGGGGTGATGACTGGTACACAAGTAATACTCGTTTTTGTAACTTTGATGATTTCTCATTAGACGTCTCATTGGCACTTTTATCTTTTAATATGTAAAGAATTGTATGGAGAAAATTACATCCCCGTAGAGTGTCTTGGTGATCTCTTCTCTAACGGGCGTTTCCAAATCACCGTTAGAGTCAGAAAGGTATTGTCATTTCCTGTGCGAGATTTAACTTTGAGTCGGCACACGTAAGGGAAATTTCCTTTTCAAACTTAAAGTATACTTAGTTTAAATATAAATAAAACGGCTAAAAACTCACGAAAAAGAAGATCGGAAAATCTCCGACCAGTTTCAGACTATTTTGAAGTCCTTCATCTGGGAGTGTTATGCCGACAAGCCGCGACGAGCGCTACGAACGTCAGCACGCAACTGACGACGCGTGCGTGGCGCGGGCGGCCCAGTGGGCGGCGATTGCGGCGCTCGACTATGTTCGGCCTGCACAGTCACTTCGTTGTCTGTCGAGGAGTTATCACTGTCACTCACTTCCGTTAACTTTGATTGTTGGCACACTGCGCTCGTTGTGTCCGGCTCATGACCCCACATTGTGGACCCAGTGTCAGTCGCATCAAGAACTGGTCTCCACGCCGAAGGAATAATCTACTTAAATACTTAGTTTACCTATTAGTATTGATTACATCTATTTATAATAATTTATGTTATTCTCAGTGTTCATGAGGTGTTAAGTTTTGAATTATAAATGTGCTATTATTTTGCTTATTTACAACATACTTTGACACACAACTAATAATAAATAATAAGAATTGTTTCCTTATTTCCAGACGTTCGTAGCCATAGCTGTGCCCATAGACATTCCAGATAAGAATGTGTTCGTGTCCTACAACTTCGAATCGAATTACAGCGTCCTCACCAACATCACGGAGATTGATGAAGTGCTGTTCCCTAACTTACCTGTAAGTAACTTCTAACTACTTTACTTTCTTCCATTTAATATCTCACTTTTATAAATTGTACTAAACGTTATAAATCCAATGATACCGGGTTCGATCATCAGATGACTTATCAAAGTTAAGTGCGAATTCCCATCGCTTTGTACTTCTGAGGGTCCGTTAAGCTATCGGTACCGGTTGTAATTGATTGACAGCAGTCGTTAAGACATATGGCTTAACAACCTCTAATATATAAGTGATATAAGACCTGATATCAGGCGGCCTGACAAACTGATACCAAAGGCTAGCGCTACCGCTCATAAGACAAACCAGCAAGCAATCACAACCACGGATGGATCTTCTTAAAAATGATTAATGATTCTTCTGTACAACTATGTCATTGTTCAAACACTTGGAACGTAACTCATATCTTTTGAATTTTACATATACTATAATATATTTGTTTATCATGAGTGCCAACATAAATTACAAGCTGTGACTTCAAGTAAATAAAATGTTAACAAGACAAATTCATAAAATAAACCCGACTACGCTCGGGTAAAAAATAGCCTACGACACTCTTGCGTTGAAAACGAATCGATTCCTACCTCGCTTGTCAAATCGGACAAAGTTTAACAGGAAGAACTATGTGCTCAAAGTTATGTGTTGCTCGCCGTAGCCAGGTAAAAATAATGTTAGTATAATGACAATGACCACGATAAAATGACATAATTGCAAAGAAGAATGATAGAATATCTTGAAGAGATCCATTCTATAGCACAGAAGAAATAATAGTACTAACGTACAGAAGGCTCACGCCACTAAGACAATTAAACAAAAAGCGACTCTTGCCACCACTCAATAACGTGCAATTTAGCTCGCACGACTTTGATGCGTATCGTTTTATATGCGTCTCTCTTTCTAACGTGTAAGTGTATCTTAGTCTATCTAACGGCAAGTCACGGATAGAGTAACGCGGGCATTCAGAAATTAGCTCGTGCAAGTACATCGAGTGAGACAGGCCTGCTTATAGTCATTATTATTGGGATATTTAGATTTATTGTAACTCAAATTTCTGGGTGGCACTACAATTTTTACAAAATGGTGCTCACTTGTACGGATGACCTGTTCATTTCGTGCAGTTATTTAATCAAAATTAAATTCGATGCTCTTGATGATTTATCACATCATTGTTAAAATTGTCTGTTGTGCTGAGCTAAAATATCAGCATTTGCCATTAGAGATGCTCCTGATACAAAACGTTCACAGATGAAACATCACCTAATAAATAGTCTCAATTAAGTAATTCTGAAATATCTGTATCACGGTTTCAGCTCATCAGCTCACGCCAGAGCCGCAGTATCACGAGAGAGCTAGCCTACACAGTCTTGGAGACCAGATTTAAAGAGTGAGTATCAATTATACCTAAACATCTAGTTCGGGAGAGAAATGATTACCGAATAGTGTTGTCAACAAAAATCATTGAAAGTGATGTGTTAAATCATCTACTTTATAATGAACTAGTGACTCGCCCCGGCTTCGCACGGGTAGCGCTCACGCCGCGGCATTTTTCTTACTTTTAGCATTTTTATACCCGTCGTAACTTCTAAAAAAACGCAAGTAAGCTTATTTCAAAATCTTTGGCAGCAACGCATCGTAGTGTTCCTTGACCATAGTCAACTGCATTCTTACTCACTAGCTATGCCCGCAGCTTCGCACACGTGGTCATTTCTTTAGGTTAAAAGTACTCATGTGCTATTCAAGGACCTAAACCACCAATATACTCGTTACCAACATTTGATCGAAATTCTTTCGGCCGTCAAATAGTTTTTATCGATTGCTATGCATCTAATCACTGGATTGAGATACCAAGTACCCCAGTTTTTAAGTCGAACTCTACGCTATCCAATTGTGAAAATCGCATCACGATCGGTCCAGTACTTTTTACGTGATGTGCGAACATATAGGCAAACTGACAGAAACAACTTTTACAAATGTTATATTCTTGTTCAGTAGCTTATTTTAAGTACGATAGACCATTTTTTTAATTATCTACTTTGTACAGACTAGTTCGTTCCTATTGCTTTATTATAATTGTAGATAGATGTACTTCACTGACGTTTGTTATTTTTTTCGTTTCCATGGCAACATATGACATGTTCTGTATTTTGTATACCTTGGGTTACATTATTGCATGTTTCGTAGGGATTTCTAATATATAATTCTAATGTACTGCCCATGTTACTCGCTGATTGTGTAGCTTTCTAAAGGTTACAGAATTTTTAAAATTGGTTCAGTATTTTTTGAGTTTATCCACTACAATAAACAAATCTTTCCTCTTTATAATATGAGTGTCAATTTACTACTAATTTGAAATGTTTCACTGAAGGTCTAACCTATCAAATAAAAGAAGAATATTCCAAATCGGTCCAGCAGTTCCAGAGATATGACAATAATACAAAAAAATAAGAGAATTTCCTTCTTTTGGAAACTCAATTTTCTGCCACGAGCTTCTCCTAGCATTCATCTAGTTTTGTTTTATATGTAGGTATCATGAATGACCTTTGTATTATGATTTCAGGAACGGCATGAATGGTAGAGAATGCTTGCTGAGGAATATTTGTGAAGCAGCAGAAACACCGCTCCACCACAATGGACTTTTAGGACATATCATGCACATTATATTTACGTAAGTATTATATAAAAAGCTATAGGTGCCTTCTTTACTCCAGTAATTTCCAATGACTAAACAAGACGTAAGTTCAAAAACTAAAACCTGACTACAGTTGGATAAAAAATTGCCTATGAGACTCTTGCGATGTAGACGAATCGATTGTTACCTCGATTGTCAAAATCGAACCAAGTTTTTAGTTCGATCTATAGCCCTTCGTTTGTTTCGCCATGGTCGGGTAAAAATAAATAGCTTTAGACACTCTTTAAATGAAGACGAATCGAATGATACCTCCCTTGTCAAAATTGGACTAATAGGGGCGACGCTATGGTGGAACATCACATACATACAACTGTTAAACACATTATTACATTTCTCTTTCTTCTCTACAACATACTCTTCAACCCTTTTACTCCCCTCTATCTCAAGGAACGATTCCAGTTTCTTCATTCCTCTCACTCCCTGTCTCTAAGATCATCAGAAAACTTAGTCCTCCTTACTCCAGTACACACTACTTCTTTCTATGACTCCTCGTTTACTGTCCAAGCTGTGCGCCTCTGGAATGCCCTTCCAGTCGCCATCAAACGTGCACAATCTATTGATAGCTTTAAGACCCTAGTGTTTTTTTTACCTCTCCAGCTCCTCACAGGCTTTAACTTGATTGACCAGCACTGACTTGATATGTATTTATCTATGTATATGTTATGTATGTACACTTATATGTATGTAAGTTTATAATTACTTATAGCTATATATTTTAACATTAATTATTTAAGTAACTAGTGTGTAGTTTATTTTATATTTTACTTATTTCTTATTATTTACATTAAATTTGTATAGAAATGTAATATTGCCACACTACCGACCCTTATTAGCAATTAACTTCTTTCCATCCTAAGGTTGTCTGGAAGAGATTGCTATGAGCGATAAGACCGTCCATTGTTTATGTTATTTCTATTTTGTAATTTGTTTAACTGTGTGTCAATAAAGTGTTATTGTATTGTACCCTCCCTTGTTTCGCCGTAGTTGGCTAAAAATGATTCTAAAGATGTTACGCTTATGAGAGATTTGATCCTTGTCATTGATTTGATCCTTGTCGTTTGGTGCCCTAAAAATGCACGACATTATTTTTATCGCATTGTGTCGGTTCGATTCCCAGTTTAATTTCAGTAAAATTTGCTATGGTCAATATTGAGGGTACTTTCCTCCAGGTCCCGTTCAAACTTTCCATCCTATATACCTTATTTACTACCCATGATAAAAAACTACTATCATAAACCATTTCATAAAATCTTAATTTTTCAGACCATCGTCATCGAGAGAAGAAGGCCTAGACGACGAATATTACGAGGCGGAGTTGGAAGGTCAACGAGGAAACTGTGATAGATACTTAGACGACTGCCCCTTCAGCTTGTTTGATTTGATAACCAGGCTAGTAGAGATAAAATCTCATTAGAAGTTTGGATATGTTACCGATGAATTGTATTTAGGACTTAGCTTTGCATTAAATGGTTACCGATTTTACTATGGGTTTAATTTTCTTGGTGCTGTCTTCACTATTCGGGCGTATTTCCGAAGCACCAACCAGTAAAGTTAGAAAGGTATTTCCTGTTCCTGTGCGAAATTCAACTCTGTATCGGCGCATGAAAAGGTAATTTCCCTTTGAACTTAAAGTTATAAAGGACCTTAATAGCTTATTTTATAACGAACTTACTGATAGGAACGTTGCTTCTCAGTTGTTCTGTTGTTATTGCGATATGTATTTCACACCAGTCACATACTACAGGGCGGTTTTTTGAGATGGGGCAGTAAGGGCAGGTACCTTAACTGTTGTAGCTACAGGAAAACGTAATTATTTTACTTCTTTTATCTTGCACTTCAATCGCGTCAAACTTTAAAAACTTAAAATGTGTTATTTAAAGCATGAAAACTAATTACTTTTGAATGTTTGTATGTTTGTCGTATGCGGTAGTGCTGGCCTCTGATGTCAGTTTTTCAGGCCACCCGAGGGCTACTGAAATGGCTTAATGACTAATATTAATCAATAACAGCCGGGACCGACAGCTTAACATGCCCTCCGAAGCGATGAAAATCCGCACGTAACGGAGAAAAATTATTGATGTGGAGCCTAGGACCGAATCCGGTATCGTTGGATTCTAAGTTGCACTATTGAACCGTTACGTTAGGCTACCATCACTCTTGCCACCATTATTGAATGAAATAGTATATAAGTATGTCCCTAATCTACAATACTCTAGGAAATTCTAACAATATTACTGAAACTAGAATTCTTGTAACTTTATAATTATGCGTTAAACAGAACAAAATCGATAAACAAATCAAAATGTAAATGAAAACAGCCTTAACCGTAGACAAAAAGAAGCTCTATTTAAATCTAGATTCAGCTGAGTCGTATTTAAAGACAGTTTTGGAATTAGAACAATACCTAAGCTACGATTCTATCCTCAAGTAATGATCAGGTGATTAGAGATCAAATGATGCTTGAGCGTTGTACTAGAATATGGGCCGTAATACAAGGCGACCTACACGTCAATTAAGTGATATCAGATCAAATCTCAACTTGAGTGCTGATTTACATCTGATGTCGTTTTAGAATACGGCGCGATTCAGGTAAGCTATATCATCGAATCTTTACTCAAAGTTAATTCTAGGATAAAATCTCCACTTAAATCTTATTTTAAATAGAGATTCATGACTGAGCGTAAATCCATAATTTTTGAAAATATTTTGGCCTTCATTCACAGATCTCGCTTAATAATTAAAGTTAATTAATTTTTGAAAATATTTTGGCCTTCATTCACAGAGTGTGTAAAAATGCACAGTCAGCAAGAAAATTGTCATTTTACACAAAAACTTTTTTGATGTCAATCGATCCTGTTTCTTATAAGGATCAAAAGTAACTATGATAAATGCGAAAGGTTGTGAGTGAGTGTCTATGTTTGTTACATCATCACGCTGAACCGTCTGAACAGATTTTGATGGTATATAGATACCACATAACATACAGGATTTTAGATCCTGGAATAACACATGGGATAGACACTTCTCATTATCATACGAGTAAACATCCATCATCTATCATTGTCCACTCGGGGCGCTGATAGTTTTAATCGAATTTTCCAATTAACCCAATTAGCTTTTTAATTCAAATAATTATGCAGCCAGAACTCTGTTGTACCTTTATTGGCCACTATTTTTTAGAAATCGATTCAGTCATCCATACCAATATATAAAAGTGAAACGTTGCCTATTCGTTTGTTTGGGGAGATAACGGCTAAATGGATTTTGATGAAATTTAGAATGGAGATAGCTTATACCCTGGAACAAAACATAAAATACTTTTTATCCCGGAAAATTGTAAGTTTGCTTGGGAAAACTGGAAAATGTTGATTACACACTGTAAGGAACGGTTGCCATCACAGAATGGTCTGTGATGGCAACCGTTGCCATGGAAACGAAATAACAAGTCTGTCATAAACATCAAGATTGGTGATATACCTATTTTGGATTGGTTTTTAATATTCTAGAAGAAAATAGGATGTTTTTTCGCGATAAACAGTAGTCCGGTCGCGGGCGGGAAAACTAGTGTGAAATAATAATTGAGATTTAAATGTAGGTAAAGAATTAATACCTACTAGAGGTAGGGGTTGATAGTCCCTCCACTCATTATTGTATACAGGTTTAGACTAAGTACCTACTAGAGGTAGGGGTTGATAGTCCCTCCACTCATTATTGTATACAGGTTTAGACTAAGTACCTACTAGAGGTAGGCGTTGATAGTCCTTCCACTCATTATTGTATACAGGTTTAGACTAAGTACCTACTAGAGGTAGGGGTTGATAGTCCCTCCACTCATTATTGTATACAGGTTTAGACTAAGTACCTACTAGAGGTAGGGGTTGATAGTCTCTCCACTCATTATTGTATACAGGTTTAGACTAAGTACCTACTAGAGGTAGGCGTTGATAGTCCCTCCACTCATTATTGTATACAGGGTTAGACTAAGTACCTACTAGAGGTAGGGGTTGATAGTCCCTGCACTCATTATTGTATACAGGCTTAGACTAAGTACCTACTAGAGATAGGGGTTGATAGTCCCTCCACTCATTATTGTATACAGGTTTAGACTAAGTACCTACTAGAGGTAGGGGTTGATAGTCGCTCCACTCATTATTGTATACAGGCTTAGACTAAGTACCTACTAGAGGTAGGGGTTGATAGTCCCTCCACTCATTATTGTATACAGGCTTAGACTAAGTACCTACTAGAGGTAGGGGTTGATAGTCCCTCCACTCATTATTGTATACAGGCTTAGACTAAGTACCTACTAGAGATAGGGGTTGATAGTCCCTCCACTCATTATTGTATACAAGCTTAGACTAAGTACCTACTAGAGGTAGGGGTTGATAGTCCCTCCACTCATTATTGTATACAGGTTTAGACTAAGGGTCAATTAAAAGAAAAAACTTTACTCAAAGAATTTATTGTGCTTGAATATCTAGGGAGTAAACTTAGGTATATACGAAGTATAAGTCTCCAATTTATAAAATTCGTTTACAACATGATAACTTCACAGCCATTTAAAATATTTGACACAAGATATATTTATTGATAATTTGGCTAAGATATACTTAATTTATTATTATTCTAATACGAGTATATTTCAACAGATAAAAATAACCTTGTGAGAATAACGAATAACTTACTTAACTATAAAAAACACACGATATTCAATCGGTTCACATTCATCACCACTTTAATTATCTACTTTTACCTTTTCTTTGTTTTCCTTTTCTATTGTTCCTACTTAATTTTTCTAAATATTTGTATCTTTTATTTTTGTGTGTGTTGAATAAATGTATTTTCTTTCTTTCTTTCTAATAATGTTTTATGTTTTTTTATAGCAGTTAACGCCTGCTGCTTATTATTATACACATTAATATGGTTTCAAGATGGATACGTTCTTTTTCAATTCTATTATATCGTTTACTAGCTGTGCCCGCGGCCTTGCCCGCTTGGGCATTTCTCTGGTTTAAAAGTAACCAGTAAGTAATCGTAGAATGTGTTATTCCAGGACAATAAATATCTGTCTGCACGTAAAAACTACCGAATCGATTACAATGTGATTTTGACTGTTAGATAGTTTAGATTTTGAATTGGTATCTTAATCCGAGCAATCGATAGAAAAAGATTTGACGGCTGAACGAAATATGGTATTGGTACTTTGGTCCTGGGAAAACACATAGGTTACTTTTAAACCAGAGAAATGAGTTTAAAATGTATTGAAAAAAATAAAAGAAACGAAAAATAGAGAGAGAATAAATAAAAAATAAAGGTCACACTAAAGTTACACTAATTAGTACATATTATTTACAAATTTAAGAAGTTACAGTATAATACTTAGTTGACATCTACTATCTTATAATTGTACAATTTCCTGTATTGACTAACTAATCGTTGTTTATTTACTAACATATTTTACACAATGTTGTAAATCAAATTACAATATTGACAAATCATTTCTATTAAGTTGATTGACATTAAATAACCTAACTAGTCTCCGATTTATTTTATGGAAACAAACAAAAAAAACATAAATGACCACGCGGGCAAAGCCGCGGGCACAGCTGGTACCTACTAAAGGCTTTTCTAGAACCACCAATATTATTTTTTCACTGTAAAACCATATGCTTTGGACTCTCTTTATTATAGTGACCTCAGCTGGGGGGGGGGGGGGGCTCTAGTTTGTAATCCCAGATTGAAAGATTTAACTGATAATACCAATCGTCTCAATATCCTTCGGGTAGAAGAAGTTGTTCTTCCTCATTGGGATGGAAGAGATCTGCTGGTCTACCGGCACCCTGGTGTCGTAGAGAGAGGGCGATTGGAAGATGATGCCGAAGGTGCCCACGAAGCATGCGATTGTGAACAACCAGAGGAAGAACCGATCCAGCACCATGGACATGAACTTCCAGTCTTCGACCACCTGTGAACAAGAAGATAATTTTATTTCGTGGTATTATCAGGTGGTAGGTACATTTGTAAGAGTCTCATGCTATCGATTAAGTTAACTTTCAACAATTTTAACATTAAATTATTTGTTTAGATAAATAAAGATAAATACAGTTTAAGGTAAAAATGCTACTGGTTCCTAAACTAGATTTTTTATTCCGTTGAGTGACGAGTCGAGTAGGTCACTCGTTTGATGGTAAGCGTCTCTCCTGCCAATAACAGTAGCAGTGCCACCCAGAACTTTAGTTGCAGTCTTGCGCGTCACTGCACTGCGCTCGTTACCCTGAGACATTGGTTTTTAAGTTGCACTATGGAGAGTGTGTACAAGAACTTCACAATCTGATTCTGCCACCACCATTCCATCACCGTACGACTAGACGATCAGCAAAGCGCCACCCTTTTATGGTTGAAATACCTCGCACAAGAACGAAGCGGTACGCTTCAAATCCCTTCAAATCGAAACAGACATGTTTACACCTACTGCTTTGCGGTTGAATATCTGCCAGTGGTGTGGTACTTCCCCAGTCGGACACTTGCCTAAGAGGCCTACCATACTGACGTATATGTAAAAACCGAAGAAGTCGTTCCAAACACGCGAGATCTCACTGTAACTATTGTTTTTCGAGATCGAATGATAGTGTGAAGCTGTGGTGGTTGATACTGGTGGCGAGCGAAATAAATGAGTGAGAAAGAGGGTAGACCTTTTCGTCTGCTCAAAAATACTACCTAACGCAACATTATTCGTTCAGCCGTGATCATGGCGCTTGCAACGGTGCCGAAATATCGTATACAAAATACGTGGTAAATATCCTGTTTCTCAATACGTTTCCAATATAATTATTATTATTAGCTCTACAATGATCTGCCATATAATCTCTTATTAAAGCGACACACTCCAACTTTGCGCACGCCTGACACTGTGACGTATTGTTGAAGCTCTCCTAAGTGCTAATCTCAGGCAGGAAATTGTTTCTTTAACGCTTCCGCCATTACTCAGGGCGAGCGTTGTCTCCGGAAAGTAATGAAACACCAGATAAGGTAGTCCCGTGTAAGCCTTGAAGGTCCCGTATTTCGGAATTACCGTTTATAAGAATGATACAGTTTTGTACCACGTTTGCTTTACACGTCCCATCCTATTCTAGTTACAGACAACTCACTAGATGCTGAAAAAGGTCTTCTTCCAGTTCGACAATCCATTGATGGTTGACCGACTGGTTTACGCCCAACAAATGGCCTTTAAAACTAACCACACTTCTAAAATTAATAGAGTTTATATTAAATTGTTTAGCTCCTACTCATCGGATTGTATTGTATTGATAAGTGAACCAGTTTTTAGCCAAAACCTAAGCTATCCAACAATGGTAATCAAATCGCAATCGGTCCAGTAGTTTTAATCAAAACTTAGTACCACACTTTTTTTTTTCTTTTTTTTTATTAAATTGGTTGGCCCTTACTAATTGGATTGAGATAACAAGTACAACAGTTTTTAAGTCAAAACCTAAGCTATTCAACAGTGAAATATCGCATCGCAATCGGTCAAGTAGTTTTATTTAAAAAAAAAAAGAGAAAAAAAAGTAGTTTTAATCACTTAGTACCACACTTTTTTTTTCTTTTTTTTTTATTAAATTGGTTTGCTCCTACTAATTGGATTGAGATAACAAGTACAACAGTTTTTAAGTCAAAACCTAAGCTATTCAACAGTGAAATATCGCATCGCAATCGGTCCAGTAGTTTTATTCAAAACTAAGTACCACACTTTTAAAATTAATAGATTTAATTCTTTTATTACATTTCTTGGCTCCTACTCATCGGATGGAGATACCAAGTATACCAGTTATTAAGTCAAATTGTGAACTATCGAACAGTGAAAATTGCATCGTAATTGGTCCAGTAGTTTTAACATGACACACATTAAAAATGTGGTACTAATTTTTGAAAGCCAGTTTAGCTTTTCCTATTTAAATTGTTTTAACGAACTTTTTAACGCAGCAAACAATTGATGGAATAGCTCATTACTGAGTGTAGTACTATTATTTATTTTGTGACTGAGACCTGACTTTCTCAACATCAACTTTAGGTCGCTGAGCCAGAGTAGAAAATAGAAAAAAAGCAATTTTGTTCAATGAATGAGAATTAAAACTCACAAAGTGATTCCAATAAAATTGAACATGAGAAGCTGTAGCATGTTAGTAATATCAAATGATGCAATGGTCCACTTATTCTTCACGTTTTTCCTAGAAGTGATGAATGAATATGAGAGATTAGTTACGATTGTGTGAACTAAAGTGATGAATGTAACATGAATCAGGTCCTATTACTGGATTGAACTCCACTATCCGAAAATCCTCTCCACGGAATGTCACTACCATAGGTTATACTATTAAAACTACTACTTCAGGACTGAAAGTGAAGCGGTTGAAATGAAAAAGTATCCCAATTCCAACCGGGAGGATGGTTTCAAGTTGGCGGCGTCCTGGAATCCCGCGATAACCAAGTGTTCGCGTCGCGTTTTATGTCAGAAGAAATCTGCAGATGTTGTTAGTGTTGGGTGTAGTGATAGTTCTGATTTTTTACAAAACCAAATGCGGGTAGTTGGAGACAACGCTCGCCCTTCTTGACGCTGACACGAGAAGACTGAAATCAGTCTTATTGGTCAGTCTTCTCGTGACCACGATCAATACGACTTGATCAAATAACGTTTTCAACGCGATTAAAGTCCTGTATTTTGATATATTCATTACTTTAATTCAAGCAGCTTAGTTAATTTTCTTTAAAAAATATACATTTTGCAGTGAAACTGAAAATGATTTGGGGATTTCTCTGCTCTATTGATGTCTTAACAGTTGGCAGAGCAATAAATTGCTTGGTTAGGGTTTCAAGAGGTTTTTTCCTTTCAATATTGGTCGCGGTGACTCACAAGCCTGATTCGTAGCCTTCAATGGCGGAACCCTAACTACGTCACTCGCAAACTTTCGTCAAGCCTTCAGAAGGGGTTCAATTAAACTAAGGTCCTTTAGGAACAAGTAAACAAGGCGCCCGCCGTTAAATTGGCTGCTTAACATAATTGGACTCTATATTCTTTTGAGAAACTTTCCAATTGCGGGACGAATCGATTTCCGTAATAGAGTTAAATTGTTTAGTTATTTTATTGTTTGGGTGAAGTGGGTCTATTGTGAATATAATTAAAGAGTATTTAAAAAAGTTTTAATGTATCAACATTACTACATATGAACACAAATCATACAAAACAGCTCAACTGATAAACACGTATTGGTATACACCGGTGTTTCGGGCGTATTTCCGAAGCACCGGTAGAGTTAGAAGGGTATTTCCTTTTGCAGTATTAGCACATGAAAGTGAATTTCCGTTTCAAATTCAAATAAGAAAAAAAAAACTTAGTTTACCGGTTTTTTTTTTATTTGATATTTTTATATTATTTTATGTATTTCTCCTTGTTCATGAGATGTTAATTTTGACTTGTATAAGTGCTATTATTTTTGCCTTTTTACAATAAAATACTTTGACTTTGACTTTGACATGGCATTACTTGACATAATGCTACATATCAATATTCCTTTGTGTAAGTACAAAATAAATATTAAATATAAATAAAACGGCTAAAAACTCACGAAATAGAAGATCGGAAATACTCCGACCAGTTTCGGACTATTTTGAAGTCCTACATCTGTTCCTTCACGTGTTGCGTGCTGACGTTCGTAGCGCTCGTCGCGGCTTGTCGGCATAACACTCCCAGATGAAGGACTTCAAAATAGTCCGAAACTGGTCGGAGTATTTCCGATCTTCTATTTCGTGAGTATTTAGCCGTTTTATTTATATTTAATATGAATTTCACTCGCGTTAGTTTTCAAAATCAAAGTACAAAAGAGTTAAAATATTGTATTGGATTTGTTAATTTAATAATTAACTAGCTTTCCCGCCCGCGACTTCGTCAGCGCGGACTACTGTTTATTGCAAGAAAAGCATCCTATGTTCTTCTAGGATATTAAACATCAATGCAGTAGTAGTTGTTTCACCAATGCTCTTGATGATTTTTGACTTGTTATTTCGTTTCCATGGCAACCGTTCCTTAGAGCGAGTAATCATCATTTTCCTATTTTTCCGTGGAAACTTGCAATTTTCCGGGATAAAAGTATCCTATTTTTTATTCCAGGGTATAAGCTGTGAGTTCTGTTAGTGACAATTAAAGTCATTTAATATCTAAACTATAGATATTACATGACTTTAATTATGTTATTTTGACGCTTCAAAAAAACAGTTTACAGTAAACTATCGTCCATTTTGCAGTACAATCTATCTGCAACTTTAAAACTCCGTAACATGCAATATTCCCTGCAAATAGTGTAATACATAAGGCGGAGAGCTATTCCCGGGCGGGCGGCTGGTAAGCTATTTATTTAAAGCACTTTTCAGTACATTTTCATACATTTTTAGTAAGGTTTGACGGATATACGTACTGCAGGATACCGCGAACCACAAAACGGAGATTGAGTAACAAAATAGCCGTTTACCTACATTACTGATTGTGGTTTTGAAGGATATTGAGTTGTCAACATTAAGTTAGGGAATTACACACACACACGCGCACACACACACACACACACACACACACACACACACACACACAACAGTCAGACACAGTACAGTAAGATGATTGGGTGTTAGAGCCGTTCTTATTCTATCGTGGAAGCTATGAGCTATTGCGGTATGAAGCAATTGTGGATATACGTGGTAGCCACATGCAGCAGTTTGATATGGCTGAACCGGTATTATGGTAAGATGTGCCTATCTATTAGGGGCAAATCTGTTCACGACTGCAGTCAAATATCATTTAGAATTTTTGTTATACTGAAAGATTCGTCATCATAAAGTATGAGTCCTTTTACCGACCAGTGTACTGCAAACTTGTATAACCATTAACCATACAGTAAAGTAGGTACAGCTGGTATACAGCTGCTTGGTGGCCACTGAAACCAAAGGCTAGCTACCGGCCTCAAGGAGAAAGCCGCTAAGCCCCTTTCAGACAGGCTAGACGGATTTTAATGAAATTTGGTATTCAGATACTTTAGCCTGGAATAACACAAAAGATTATTTTCAAAACAAACGCGGGTCATTTAAGAGCGATGGTGGCCTAATGGTTCTATAGTGCAATTTAGAATCTAACGATACCGGGTTCAAAACCTAGGCTCCCGCACCAATGACTTTTCTCAGTTATGTGTCGGTCCCGGCTGTTATTGGTTAATAGCAGTCGTCAAGCCATGTCAGAGGCCCTCAGGCGGCCTGACAAACTCTGACATCAGAGGCCAGCACTACCTCATACGACAAACAAACATACAATTAATATTACCAGTGCGAAAGTTTGTATATGCTTGTTATTTAGCGCTCAAACGGCTAAGGGATTTTGATAAAATTTGGTATACAGATACTTCTGGTCTTGGTATATTTAACTGTGAAGCGTAGCAAGCAAGAATTTTATTTCTTTCTCTTAAAAACATTATATGAAAACAACTTGGTACTAAGTTTATAGCTTTACTTTAGAATGACACACAAACTCGCCAGTTCTCTCAATAAAAGCTATTTCCTCCATCCACAACAAGACTCCATAAACGTTCAGTCAATCTTCGAAGGTACCTTACACGAGGAACCCGCTAACCAATCCCCTGGGGCGCCGTGCACTCAAAGCAATTTCGGCGACGTCCTCGCTTCAATTACCTGTTACTTTGAACTCTGATACGGAATTTTGTATCAAAATGAATACTAATTTAAGATGGAATGTGAATAAGAATTCGCCCAATAACAAAGGTTATTTTCTGTTATGTTAGTTTTAGAGAAGTTAACCAACTTCGTTCTGAAAATATGATACCTAAGTTCGCTATGATTACAGTACCATGTAAGTACGAAAGTTCCTACACTTAATTTCTGTATCTATTTATTAAAATTATTATTGTTGCTTAATTTCTTATTATTGTTGTTGTATCGTGTTTTTTTAATGTTAAGAAATTGGGAAATGATCGAAAGCTGCTAACTAAATTTTGTATGAAACCAATGTCGCCTGTTGTATATTCAATGTTGTATATTGTCATAGTAGTTTTTTTTTTGAATGACTAATGCTGTTGGCCTTATTGGCCTCTACAGCTTGAACCGGACGGTGGGGCGGGCGCTTACAAGCACTCCGCCGCAATGCGTGACGCAGAAGGCGCACGCCAAAGTTAAAATTTAGACGACCCGCACGAGGGTACCCAGGGGGTACGGCCCTCGGCTTGGACGGCCGTCTGATTACGGGGGTAACGAACTAAACACCCCTGGTTCGCTACCGTTAAGTAGTGATCGAGGGGCCCTGAACAATGGCTAGGTGCCCTTTCATTGATTTTTATAACTGACCGCCGATTCGTAATACACCTTCGAGAAGAATCGGCAAGAAACTCGAGAGCGAATAATATCTGACTATGTGTTATGGGACCTTCGACCTCGCCGGCGAGGTCGGTGTCTGTGTCTAAGTGTGTTGATACCCCCTGGCGGGTTGCCAGAGGTGGTCGAATTGGACGAGGCCATCGCTGCCAGTACTTTGACTGCGATGGCGTCGTCCGGATCGTCCAGGACATCGCGGGGACGTCTACGGAGGGCGAATCATAGTAGACGCACAAATTGACAAATATATAATTCTTCTATTCGTCACGTTTATCACTATACTAGTTTTCCCGCCCGCGCGTGTGTGTGAGGGAGTGTGTGAGAGTGCGTCTGTGTGTGTATGGTTGCATGAAAGCGTACGATTGCGTGAATTTCTGTCCTGTGCTTAAAAATTGCCTCAAAATTGTGTTTCTGTCGCACTAATAGGTTTAAATTCATTATATTTTTAAAAGAACTAATTCTTTTCAAAGGTGGCGGGAGGTTATTCCAGATTTTTAAGGCACTATATTTGAAAATATCCCTAAAACCCTTGCTATTGTGAACATAATGGAACCAAAATGGTACTTTTAAAATCACACGCAATAGAAAACATAAGGAAAGCTTCATTAGATATCTATTGAAAGAAGAAAATTATTGAATTCAGACGGAAGCAAACTAATTCTCAATCAAATCGCATACAACTTTTGATATTATATTTTTTTATCTCCTCGTTCAGAGTAAATGTTCGTTTTCTACCTGAATAGATTTGCATATTCATTTGGTTGCGTACCGTTCTTCCATTTCCTATAAAAACTTTTATGTTCAACTCAGATGTAAGAATCTTACCTCAAGAAAAGTCTATTTTTGTGTAAGTTCATCTTACTCCCACTTTATTAGTGCACTTTAAAGTTAATAATATGAATTTTCATTCTTATTTTAAAAGCTTTTATTTTACTTCACTTGTATGTATGTATGTATGTATGTATTTTGTCATGGAATCTTGCAATTAAAATTTCGAGCATTTCCCGGTTAGCTATCCGGCTGAAACTTTCAGGGTAGCTCACAAACTGATTACAAAGCAATAAAAAATAAGGAAAAAAGAAAAAAAACGTAAAAATGTAACAACTGAAAATAGTATAAAATATAATAAAAATTTTTTTTTTTTTAGTCTTTGGGCCTTTACTTTGCTGAAAGACTAAGCATTGCCATACAACGTGGCAATGCTGCCAGAATTTTGGGAACGTTGCCCGCTGGCAGCGGATTATTAGACTTTTTTTTAAAGTATATTTTTTTTTGAATAAAAGTAGTATTTCACAAAATATATATTTCAAAAACCTTCATTAAAAATTTTTTTATTATACTTTTTTATCCGTACGTCTTAGTGGAAGTCAAGAACGTTTAAAAAAATACGGAGCACCAACTAACAAACAAGTGAAGCATAGCAAATGGCGCCCGCGTAAGTGCGTATTGTGTGTGTGAGTGGATAATTTGTGGTGATTTGTGGTTGATGTGGTTGAAACACAATTTCATCACTAAATACTGCATTTTCTTGTATTATCCGTGAGAAGTTGATACAATTAGCACGACTTAAAAGGTCTTGCTGAGATGTTGCGGCCTATCGGCATAAAATCATGTTTGTGAGGCACATCTTGGGTGCTGCACTTTTGATTTGGCGGTATATATTCCGTCTTTTTTTAAACCTTCTTCGTTTACATAGTTTGTTTGTTACACGAATACGGTGAAGCAAGGGAAGGGTAATGAGTTTAACAGTCTATGTATGAATGTATGTGAGTGTGTGGATGTTCCATTATAGCGTCGCCCCTAATGGACGGATTTTGACAAACGAGATATCAATCGATTCGTCTTCAGGTATAGAGTGTCATACGCTATTTTTTCCCGACTCTTGACGGATTTTAGTTTTTGAACTTATGTCTTGCTTGTCGTAGTGCTGGCCTCTGGTGTCAGAGTTTGTCAGGCCGCCCAAGGGTACATGGTTTAACGACTGCTTTTAATCAATAACAGTCGGTACCGACCACTTAACGTGCCCTCCGAAGCACGGAGCGATGGAAAACCGCACATACCTTAGAAAAGTCTTTGGTGCGGAGCCTAGGACCGAACCCGGTATTGTTGGATTCTAAGTAGCACTATTGAACCTTTACTATCTATGCGTTTACATTAACAAGACATAAGTTCAAAACTAATACCAGACTAAGGTTGGGTAATATCTAGCCTATGACACTCTTGCGATAAAGACCAATCGATTGATATCTTGCTTGTCAAAGTCGGACCAAGGCAAGAAGAACGACGAGCGTGACTCATACTTCCGGTCGCACGTGCTGAAGGACGCGAGCAGCCGCGTGGCGTGCCCCGTGCTGCGCGCCTTCGTCTGCAAGAGCTAGGTTTCGGCTTCCAAGACTTTTATATGTTAAATGCCGCGTACACGAAATCTGTCCACATTATTGACCATATAAAACAATGTAATTAATTTCTATTAAAACAATAACTTTCGGGAACTGAATAGAAATGACCGGAAATTGCTGTGAATTGATACTAATTACGAATTATAGCGTTGATACTATAACTCATAATTAGTGCAAATAAACTATTAATAAATCGATAAGTAATATCGATTTAAGAAAATACAGGCTCTTTGTTTATTCTAATAAAAAATATTTCAGTATATTATTTTATGATATTAGAAATAAAAATCAATAAACGCATGAGTATTTTTTTAACCTGCTTATACGTTTATTCATTATTTGTCTGTACAAACGTTGCAGTTGTTTTGTTCTCGGCTCTCATGACAAGAGCCGAAAAGGCCCAGGGTTCGATTCTCGGATTGAGTACCTAGGTGCCTACTACTATAGCAGGTATAGGTAGGTAGGTAATTACTTTATAAATGATATTAAACATAATTGTAAAGTGTAGGTATCTACATAATATCTCAGTTTAATATTAGATTTCAATAGTTGTATAGTTTATTTTATTCTCTTGACCATAAACCGTGTTATAATCTAACGAAGTCACATAACCTCAAAAGTTAACTTTATATCCTCAGAACTTATTTCTGAAAAGTTCTCAGATAAAACTAATAACACACAAAAGCTTTTAAAATAATGCTTTGATATATAAAATACTGTTCAGTTGTGTCCGCGATAATTTTACATCGAGCTTAAGTCACTTTGGAGATCTTGCATAGTTCTTTGAGCACATAACCCTTCTGTTGCTTCACCGTAGTTGGTTAAAAAAGCCTATGATACTCAATACCTGAAATCGATTGATACCTGGCTTGTCAAATTAGGACTAATACGAGTAGGGGAAAATACACATACATACATACATACATACGTAGAATGTTAATTTAATTAACCTTCCCTTGCTTCGCTGTACTGGGTAAAAATATAGTTCTACAAACATACAAAATGAACCAATATACTCTAAAGATGGAAGTGCTATCTGTCCCGAATAAGCTTAACATAAAATAAACCGAATGCACTTACGCCTTGCACACCTTGCAGCTGGCAACTGAAAATTTCAAATTCCCTCCGCAGACGACCCGACCGATATTTTCCCTACAACATACACCGCTGCTTATCCTGAGATCCGTGGTTCGCGTGACAACGTAAACTCGCGATGTGTATGTAACACGGATAAAAATCCGCTGGAGGATGTTTCTTAGAATAGGATTTGTGCTTGAGGGAGCAGCCCAGGAGGGCAATTCTCACGAAGTGATATAAATATCACAAGAGATATATATCGAAAAATTTATGGATTTTTCGACATTTATCTATTGTGATATTTTTATCACTTCGTGAGAATTGCCCTGCAAAGCTTAGAGTATTAATAAGCCGATTTGCGTGAATGGCAGGTTGCTAAGTTGGAATTCCTCTGGTCCTCTTCAATCGCTTAGAACGATGATTTACCAAACAGTAGTATGTTTATAGTTAAAACATGTGTGTTAGTCGATTTATCAGAGTGCTAAGCGTCACTATAGTTTAATGGTTTAATGGTTAATCTATATCTATACATATAATAAAACTGTGTGTACATTGAAGATATTTTGAAATATTTTTTTGAGTTTACTCTTTGTTCGATACTGAAGCCAATACTGTTTTTTTTTTTCATTTTTATCTGTCTAGCTCTGCTAGGCATCACGCAGAAACTAATAAATGAATTTAAATGAATCTTGGTATGATTTGAGTTCATACCTCGTAGGTAGGATATAGGATACTTTTCATCTCGAAAAAATAAAGGGTTCCCGCAGGATAGGGGTTAAAAGTTATTTAAAAGAACACGTATCACTCTGAAATTACTGGACGTATGTTGGTGCAATTTGGCACAGGCACAGTTTATAAGATAGATGAAAATTAAGGATACTTTTAATCCCGAAAAAATAAAGGGTTCCTGCGGGATATGGGTCCAAAGTTATGTTAATATTGAAGTAAGTAATAATATTTTTGGAGGGTTCTCTATATTCGACACTGAAGCAAAACAAAACCGTATTTTTTTTTTTTTTGTATCTATCTATCTTGTATCTTGTTTGTCTGTATCTTGACCGTGGATCGCACCGAAACTACTGAATGAATTCAAATTAAACTTGGTATGATTTGAGTTCATACTACGAGATAGGACATTGGATACTTTTCATCCCGAAAAATTAAAGGGTTTCCGCAGAATAGGGGTTGAAAGTTATTAAAAAGAACACGTATCACGCTGAAACTACTGGATGGTTTTTTTTTATGCAAATCCATACAGTCATATATCTATAATTATAATAAAGCAATAGGTACGAAAAAGGCTGTTCACAGAAGATAAATAAACAAATGTTTTTGGGTGCTTAAAAAAGCTATTGAACAAGAATATAACTTTTTTTTGAATAGTGTCTTTCTGTCTGTTTGTCTGTATATTTGTTTGTTCACGCGGTACATAAAAACTACTGCACCGATTCCGATAAGGTTTTCGTTGTTAGATAGCTTAGAGTTTGATTTAAAAACTGGTGTAATTGGTATCTCAATTAGGTGAGTTATAAGCCGAGGAATTGATAAAAGTATTTTTGACGTCTGAAGAAATTTTGATCAAATGTTGGTATAGCACACTATGATACTTTGAACCTAAAGAAAAGACCACGCGTGCGTAGCCGTGGGTACAGATGGTTTATAATAAAGACCACGCGTGCGTAGCCGCGGGTACAGGTCGTTTATAATAAAGCAATAAAACGACAAAATCTGTACAAAAGATAATTGAAAAAATATTCTCTAGGGTACTTAAGTTTGTTTGTCTGTTTGTCTGTTCGTTTGTTCGCACATCACGTAAATACTACTGGACCATTTGCGATGCGGTTTTCACTGTTGGATAGCATGGGAAAACAAACTAGGTGTTTGGTATCTCAAACCAATGAGTAGAAGCCGAGCAATCGATAAAAACTTTTTGACGGCTGAAGGAATTTTGATCAAATGTTATATATTGGTATTTTAGGCCTTGGAATAGTACATATAGTACTTTTAACGTAGAGAAATAACCACGCGTGCGAAGCCGCGGGTACAGCTAGTTATATTATAACATCTGGTCTTCAAAACATAGTACCACACTTTTAAAGTCTGTCTGTTCGCGCATCACGTTAAAACTACTGGACGGATTGCGATGCGATTTTCACTGTTGGATAGCTTAGGGTTTGACTTAAAAGTTGGTGTACTTGGTATTTCAATTCGATGTGTAAGAGCCAAGCAATTTAATGAATAAACAATTAATTTTAAAAGTGTGGTACTAAGTTTGAAGGCCAGTGTATTATTAACTTAGGTTTGGTGGGTAGAAGAATCACACTCATTTTTTTATTGATTTATAAATAAATCGATAAAAAAATATACACTTAATGCTAAGTAGCATTTTCTACCAGTCAACCTGGACGTGCAAGAAAAATGGTAGAAACTAAATAAAATGGTAGAACTTTTTCTATGAGAACGGAGAAGCAAAGGAGTTCATTTGTGAAATCTGCTATAAGTGTCAAAAAACGAAGATCCGAATCAAGGCATCAACGCAATCAATCTCAATTAGAAACCATCACAAAAATTTATAAAAAATAATACCGTCATCGCTGATAGCCTTCTGATAGCTGTTTGATCAATTCTCTAGATTGGGTCACTCCGTCAACCAGAGCCTATCGAATCGATCGATTATTTCAGTCCGTTCTCGTGTCCATTAATATTCCCGATGAGGCGAAGGCGTAAAAATGTTCTATTCACTTTGTTTGCCATCTGGGCCCGGTATTAATGGCGGGCCCTTATCTCAACTCTGCGGACGGTGCCAGAATGACAAGTAGACGAAATGTACTCTAAAAGCCGTTGCGGTTAGTTATATGTTGTTTAGAAAATTTAATGGACGAAGTATGGGTTGTCTTGAGGAAGAGCTTGTATATAATCTACTACTGCCAATGTTAGGATTAAATCTTTAGTACTGTCCTAATCAAATGATTAATCACGAGTTATGATTATCACACTGTTCTATTCTATACTAATACTATATATACTTATACATCATATTATAAAGAGGTCAAGTTTGTGAGGTTGTAGGGGGTAATCTCTGGATCTACTGAACCGATTTTGAAATTCTTTTACCAATATAAAGCCTCGTTATTTGTGAGTGTCATAGGCTATATATTAAAATGACCACAGTTGTGAAGCCGCGGGCATCAGCTAGTAAAGGTGAAAAAAAGTGAAGTGAAGTAAAGGTGAAAGATTGTATGTCTGTTTATTACTCTCTCACACTCAAACGGCTGAACGGATTTTAATGAAATTTGGAATGGAGATAGCTTAAACCCTGGAATAACACATTTAATAATTTTCATTCAGTGTCAAAGTGACAGGTGTCAAAGTGATAGGTGTCAAAGTGACAGGTGTCAACGTGACAGGTATCAAAGTGGCAGGTGTCAAAGTGACATGTGCCCGAATGTCAGTTGTCAGAGTGACAGGTTTCAAAGTTACACATGTCAAGCCTAGGGGTGCAATAAGGAGGGATTTTTTGAAATTTCATTCCTAAAGGTGATGGGGTGGCAAAGTTTTGAAGCGGGCGAAGCTGCGGGGCGCAGCTGGTAGCAGTTCATCAACTATCTATTCGTTGATGAACTGCTGCTAAACTGTTAGCAAACATTATTAGATGTTGATTCATGTTTACCCGACAACGGCGAAGCAAGGGAAGGGTGACGAGTGTAACAGTCTATGTATGTATGTATGTATGTATGTATGTATGTATGTATGTATGTATGTATGTATGTATGTATGTATGTATGTATGTATGTATATACTGGCTGATGCCCACGGCTTCGCACGCGTGGTATTTTTTCTAGGTTAAAAGTACTTTAGGTACTATTTCAAGACCTATACCAATATACCAACATTTGATCAAAATTACTTCAGCCGTCAAAAAGTTTTTATCGATTGTTCGGCTTCTACTCATCGGATTAAAATACCAAGTACACCATTTTTTAAGTCAAACCGCATTGCAATCGGTCAAGTAGTTTTTACGTGATGCGTGAACAAACATACAGACAGACAAACAGACAGACACGAATTTTTAAAATGTTATATTCTTGTTCAGTAGCTTATTTTATATACCCTAGACCATTCTTTTTTATTATCTTCTTTGTACAGACTTTTTCGTTCCTATTGCTTTATTATAAGTATAGATGTGGATGATTCACCATAACGTCTCTCGTATTGGTCCGATTTTGATAAGCGAGGTATCAATCGATTCGTTTTCTTGTATAGAGTGTCACAGGCTATTTTATTTTACCTGGCTACGCGAAGCAAATGAAGGGTTATGTGTTCAAATAAAAAAACTTGGCCTGATTTTCACAAGCGAGGTATCAACCGATTTGTCTTCATCGCAAGAGCGTCATAGGCTATTTTTTAACCAGGCCTAATCAGGTTATAACCTTATTTATTTATTTATTCAATTGAAACGGAAAACCTCTATTACATCAATTAATCACATTAAACACCAGTATTATACATTAAATACAGTCCTATTATAAAAACCAAGAAATTTTAATTATAAGTAGAAAGAAGTAGAAGTGCCACAAAAAGTTATAATAAATATCAAATAAAATGTTTCCAATACAGACATACAGTCTATAGAAATGTCGAGAGCATTATGGTCAAAAATACAATTACACTTACTATTTACAAAGAAAATAAAATATTTATAATTAACTAAAATCCAAATAAGAATCATGCATTCATCTCATAGTATGTACTCCAAAGATCTCAAAAAAAGCACCTTCATCCGCGAACACATCACAGTTCGGACTAGCTTCATGAAGGCGAGGTTCAGTGAGGGTCCACGGTAGAGGCGATCTAGAACGAGCTTTGGTACGACACACCGGGACAGCAATTCAGTGTTTCCGGATGACCGGCGTTCTCTTCTACAGGCTGCATTTCTCAACCGATCTAGACGAAACTTGGTTTACAGGCTTAACGAATTTTTATCATTTTTTAATCGTCGGGGGATTTTTGATTGGGGGTTAATTCCCCCCAAAAAGGGCAACAAGGGGGCTACTGAATATCTCCGCCTTATTAGATCCGATTTCGATTGTTCTTTTTTTTATTTAAAGTTAATAACTTTACGTTGGTCGCACGAAAATTTGGTGAAGATTTGATGAGGGTCTTCGGCGTGATGAGCAAAATAGCGCCTCAAAATGCAGTAAATTGCTCACTTTTAGGTTTCTACTAGTGGAATCAGCCTCTTACCTACTAGGTAGGGATTGATGGATCACCTTGGTTATTAATGTTAGTTTTACAATAAGGTAACTAGATGGAAAGATTGTTTTACCTAGCTCTCTATTTAGATCAGAGCCATCAACTCTCCCTCGGAGAATCTTGCACAACATCGCAAATTGGTCACGAGATCTTCTGACCTCCAAAGAGTCAAAACCTCAAAACCTCAGAAACCTAGAAGAAATTTCGTTGGGTACATGTATGGGTAATAGCCATATAATCATGCCCTTGTATAAGCCATATATGCACTTATGTCTTATTCTCATAGAATGTTATTTTTATGTAGCAGACAAAAGATTGCTTTCAATAAACAATAGATACGCCCATTTAATTCCAGCGCATTTTCATAAAGCAGTGGTGCTGCTGGTAAAATCTCGCTCTCCATTCCTCTTGTCCTATTCAATATTTACTAATCGTGAAAAAATCGCGTTTAATAAACCACGAAAGAAAAATGGATACCAACGCAATCCAGGGGTTGGTTTTAAAATTTATTCGGCCTCAGGGTGCTATTTATATCTTTCGCTTCAAAAATGAAGAGAGGTTATCTCGGAGACGTAGAAATGTGTACTGAATAACTTTGCGAAAACGAGCTTCTGTATGAAGTTGGTTTAACTTCTGCCAAGTTTATAATGCTTAGGAATAAGCTGCCGTAACGGTTTGTATTATTATTTTATCCATAATAAGAAAAAAACACCAATTGGTACTCGAATTCGCATCGCCATAATTTAAGTGATTTGCATTACGCATCGCGGAAGTTCGCGAAGTTACTTGTGTCGCACTTTTCTACGATCGCAATGTAGAGTGTCGGAGGAGTATCAACACTAATATTACAAGACATAAGTACAAAAACTAAAACTCGACTACGGTCGGGTTAAACATTGCCTATGACTGCACTCTTGCGTTAAAGTCGAATCGACCGATACCTCGCTTGTCAAAATCGGATCAAGTTTTCAATTTGAACACATAACCTTTCATTTGCGTTCGCGTAGTTGGGTGAAAAATAGCTTATGACACTATTTACCTGAAGACAAATCGATTGACACCTCGCTTGTCAATATCGGACCAATAGGGGAGACGTTATGGTGGAACATCCACATAAATACATACATACATAGACTGTTAAACTCGTACCCTTCCCTTGCTTTGCCGTTGTCGCGTAAACATGAACACCTAATAATGTTTACTAACAGTTTAGCAGCAGTTCACCAACGAGTAGTTTGATATGACTATAACAGTTTAGCAGCAGTTCACCAACGAGTAGTTTATGATAAGACTATAACAGTTTAGCAGCAGTTCACCAACGAGTAGTTTGATAAGACTATAACAGTTTAGCAGCAGTTCACCAACGAGTAGTTTGATATGACTATAACAGTTTAGCAGCAGTTCACCAACGAGTAGTTTGATAAGACTATAACAGTTTAGCAGCAGTTCACCAACGAGTAGTTTGATAAGACTATAACATTTTTGGCATTTCAGGCTTATAAAGCTACTAGCTGCGCCCCGCAGCTTCGGCTGCTTCAAAACTTTGCCACCCCATCACCTTTAGAAAAGCCTTAAAAAACCCTCCTTGTTGCACCCCTAGACTTGACATGTGTAACCTTGAAACCTGTCATTCTGACACCTGTCACTCTGACACATGTCACTTTAACATCGGTCACTTTGACACCTGTCACTTTGACACATGTAACTTTGTCATTTTTACCTGCGTGAGTGATGATGATGGTGATAATGATCATGACGAAAAGTATCATCATGATTATCAAAAAAAAAAAAAAGTACCTATATGTATTGTTATTCCAGGATATAAGCTATCTCCATTCCAAATTTCATCAATATCCGTTCAGCCATTGCGTGATGGATGATGATGATGATGATGATGAAAATGATTAAATCTGTTATTTCAGGGTTAATAGCCTATGTCACCCCATAAATGAAGACAAATCGATTGACACCGAGTTTGTCAAAATCGGACCAATGGGGGCATTCGCTACGGTGGATCATCCACATACCCACATACATACATAGACTGTTAAACTCATTACCCTGCCCTTGCTTCGCCGTAGTTGGGTAATAAGGGGAAAAGATTAGTCTTTTTTTTTGTATGTTTGTTTATTTGAAATGGATAAACTCAAAAAATTATGAATTGATTAAAAAAAAACTCCTGTAGAAAGCTACATTATCAGAGAGTAACATGGGTTGTAATTAATTTTTCCAAAAGTTAGAAATCTCTACGAAATTTGCAATAATGATAACCCAGGGGGTATCAAAGAAATGGTAAAAGTAAGAAAAATATCGCTGTGTGAGCATGCGAAGCCGGGGCGAGTAATTTATATAGTTATTCTATAGTGTCGGTCAACTTTGCAGATTTTGCCAGGGCAAATTCATATCGCCTGGACGAGTTTGTGATAAACGCTTGATTAAAACTAAACAAAAATTAAAAATTATGATATTCAGGACTCCATTTTTTTTAGGTTTAAATTGAATCTATACCACTGAATATCCAGACTCAATGACGTCAAAAAATAAGATCATGCCCTTTTATTTCCAACTCTAGTGGGTGGAGGGGTAAATGCGAATTACCCGTGCACCCACTAGTGGGTGAAGCCAATGGGTGGACGGGTCATTGCCCCCTTTTATGAGGTCTTTACCTCCGAATGAAAAAAACGGACCCTTATAACCCATGGTTCATGTGTGTGTCTGTCTGTCTGTCCGTCAGACACAGCCGATTTACTCCGAATCTAATGGACCGTTTAAGTTGAAATTTGATACACATTATGAATTTCTGTGACACAAACACTGACTTGTTGTAACTTAGGTATATAAATGAACTTGTATTCTTAAAGCCCGATCGTCTTAAAGTTATTTAAGAAAATAGATGAAAATTTATCATTTCTATACTAAACTGAGAGCCACCTTCGATTGTGTACCGTAGTGAGTTTTGTGGTGCTCTGATACTGATGCAGTCACCTCGGCTCATGACTGGTTTTAAGAATTGCTAAGCATTTAGAACATGCGTTTGTGACACTATTAAAATTTTTAGTGGCATTGTTATACGTAGATAGGTACAGTAGTTGCAGCGGAAGTATGTGTCTCGGAAGTTGTCTGCTAGTCGCTGCGCAAACTGCTATTTTTCAGGCACAATTCCAATGTTGAAGGTGAAGACATAATTGTATGACTGCCTCGCTCACTCGCTTACGTTTTTCGCATATTCTATCTCGCTCTTACTTTATGCTGTTTTATCCCCACAGCAGTACCTGCGCAATCATTCACAGAGTCTAACTTCACAAACATAGATTGGCTGCGACTACTGTACTTTCTGATATGGATAAGTCATTGGTTTTTAACCTTTTTTATATTATTTGTTTTGTTTTTAGAGGTTTGTTATAAATTTAGGTTATGTATGTCTGTGGCATCATAGCTCCAAAACGAATAGACCAATGTTGATGCGTTTTTCTGTTTGAAACTGATGTGATGCTGTATAAATATACTTAGATTTTTAATTTATGCTTGTTTGGTGTATACACGTTAAACGACCTCTAGCGAGCCAAATGAGTCAACCATCACCTGCAAAAAATCTCCTCAAAACAAATGTCAACCACATAACTTACAACCGTTCAAATAAATCCCCCTGTTCGTCCCGCAGCGGGGATCATTCCTTCCCAGGGATTATCCTTAATACGTCCCTTGAAATCGAGACTAAATCTAATTACGACCGTCTCATTACTCGTTACGATCAGAGAAATCAGCACAATTTAAATTGACATCGATTCTGAGTCCCGGAGGAAATACCTTCGAAGATATGTCGCAGTGTACTTGAAAGCAGTTCGATAGCTTACGTGTAACTTCAAAGTGCTGATGAAGAAGGTTCTCAATTCAATGTTAATGTAGGTATATGTTGATTTCTCGGTCCAAATATTTATTAATCTACTTAATGACTGAAAATTCTGGCAAACTAGTGAACAGAGAGAAATGAACTTATCTAGTATATAATGAACGCATTGCTGCACGCTTACTGTAAAAAACAAGCAAGAAAATTTACGAACAATGATAAAACCCAACTGCAACTTTAAATCATTATAGATCCTCAATGATCATTTGAAAAGAAAAATGAAGAGTAAATTTATCTGGAGCTAATCCTGGATGACGATTCAGGTCGCGCTTACCATAAAAATGCATTGTCATCGGAACAGAACTAACAAGCTAAAATGACTCCATATGATACGAGGAAGTGGTTCTAATTCAGCTTGCAAGACTTGACCTAAAGCTATGCCTAAAGAAACAGTCATACATACATATATTGTTAGTCAGTAGTGTGTGTGAAGTAATAAGCTATAGAATCAGAGCAGACTAAAATAGGAGCGTGATCTGGTTCAAGAGATACACATACATACATAGGTTGTTCCGAAAGTTTTTACGTACTTTGGACCTATTTGTCGCTTGTGTCTAGATAAACAGCTGTTGATAAGTACACTGTGCTCATGTCTTAGAGACTCCCGAGCGTTGTAAAACCGCGGATGTTCATGCAATGAATTTAAAGGAACGTTTAGATATGCAATCATTCGTTTAGGGTCCCACTGGTGAACTTACATTGGGAAAGGAAGGTGAGAAAGATAGCCCGATTTAACCTTCATAGTGCTGACAAAATATCTCGGTCTTGAACAGGTTTCTATTGAAGAAAAGATTCAACGTATTGATAACTCTAGTATCCTTTTCGACGAAACTCTGACGCAGTTGATAGCTCACCTGCCTTCTAAGCTCAGTATCCCAGGTTTGAATCCTGGCCGGGGCAAACATTTTTGTGATTAGCATAAACTAGCGAGCCGCCCCAGGTTATATATATATACATACAAACGTTACTGACCACACACGCCCGCGGCCTGCCCGCCCCCGTGTCTGCAATATTACACCTTAGAATAAACTAGTATAACGAAGAACGGAAACAGAAATAATCGAAATTCGCTCATCAAAAACCTTGAAAAAACTTACAAACTGCTTGTCAACAAAATATAATGAGGCGAAGTATCTATATGAAGTAAGAAAGATTATTGTGATATCCAGTTTGTTAAAAATTGATGCCGCACAAAGAGCTCTAGAAGGAGGAGTGTTTGTTTCGTTTTTTTGTGCTTTCTGTGAGAGGGGTACACTGATGGGCTTGCTTCACTTTTTGATAAGAATAATCCTTTCATAAATTACTTTCACATAGTATACGTAGCCGTAGGCAAAAAATAACACTACCGGGACGGCTGTTTTTTCTGATTTCATTGAAAAAAATTCGCCGTACATCGCCTAAATTTTTAAAACACTTATTAATTATACTTTAAAAAACTTCTTCTTGAATCAACCTAGGCCTTAGTGAAAACTGGAACAAAATAAATCAAGTATTTTCCTAGATATTGGTGGACAGACAGACGCATCTGGCGTTCGGTGACTTTCTTTTATATATAGGTACTTATAATAAAATAAAACAGTACTTAGGTACCAAAATAATTACAATGATGATATTTAAAAAAAGCGTCTAGGGTACTTAAAATAAACTACTAAGAATATAACATTTTCCAAAATCGTGTCTGTCTGTTTGTATGTCTGTTTGCGCATCACGTAAAACTGGACCGATTGCAATACTGTTTCACTGTTGGATAGCTCAGGGTTTGACTTAAAAACTGGTGTACTTGGAATCTCAATCTGATGAGTAGAATTTGAGCAATCGATAAAAAACCATTTGACGTCTGAACAAAAATGGTCTAGCTAGTGTACTTAAAATAAGCTACTTAACAAGAATTTATCATTTTTTTATGTCTGTTTGTTTGTCTGAATGCTGATGAGTAGAAGCAGAACAATTGATAAAAAAACGGATGTAGAAATTTTGATCAAATGTTTTTATGTTCGTATAGCACATAGAGTACTTTTAACCTAGAGAAATGAGCACGCGGGCGAAGCCGCGGGCACAGCTAGTAATATTATGTAGTGATAGTGGTGTTTGTTCTCGTGTCTTGCATGTCAGCGACTCAGGGAATCCTAGTGGGATTAAACATCGTATGAGTAATAATTTATTACACATATAGCATGAGTGTGTAAACGTTATACCTACTGATACTACACTTATAGATATGTTGGTATAGCTATCGGCATTGTATTCCCGTGGTCTTAGGTTCAAGTCCTGCTTCATATTTTTTTTGTCACTTTCTGGACAATCTTTTTGACCACGATCTCACCTGATGGAAATGATTTGGTCGAAGGTGTAGCATGCTTGCCTATTCACTCTTGACTTGAACACACCTGGGTTATATTTTACTGGAAACCCGCACATAACTTAGAGAAGTCATTGGTGCGGAGCCAAGGATCGAACCCGGTATCGTTGGATTCTAAATTGTACTATAGAACCGTTAGGCTACCATCGCTCGCTATTTAAGTATTACGAACTATGTTATCCTTTTAATAAAAGGTCTATGTTCCAGCAGTGGGAAGCTGTATGTGAACGTAATATGTCCACTTAGTTCGGTCTTAGCGCCAAAAACTCTAAATAAAACCTTTATGCATTAGGGTAACCACGAGCCAGAACATAGCACCTGTTCCTTATTATCTTCCTAAACTACTCAGCAGATTATTTTACGGCCTTATTACGGATTTATTTTGTTTTACGGCCGGCATTACCCCGCGAGGTAGCGTGCCCTCACACCCCTCGCTCCCTGAGGAGCAATCGCGGTACAATGACCCACATCCATTACTTGTATTAATGTGCCTTTGCTGGTATTAACGCTGCTAAGCTACCGGTATATAAAGCGAGGGATAGCTGGCGGTTTTGCCGCATTTTCCTCGTGTTTCCGGGCAAAAAATGATCATAAACCTCTTGAACTGATTTGCCTCGACTGGGATTTACATCATACCGCTATTCTGGTTCAACCGTATGAAACTGCAGCATTTAGCTGTCTTGGAATATCCACAGTGGCTTTATACTTTAATAGAAGATTGCTTACAGTACTATGTTGATATTATGTATACCTACTTTCGTCTAAACATAATTTCATTAAAATCAATTGAGCCATTTGGACGCACAAACAAAAAGTTAATATGGAAATGCTATTAACGTGTTGTGTTCATCATCACCGTATATTAATCCACTGCTGGACATAGGGCTCGGTCTTCAGCTCTCCACATCCATTTACTTCCAGCCGCATTTCGCAGGTCGTCACTCCACCTGGCCACATGGCGTCCTACACTACGTTTGCCTAAACGTGGTCTCCATTCGAGTACTCGTCTAACCCAATGGTTATCGGTTCTTCGGCAAATGTGACCAGCCCACTGCCACGTTAGCTTGCTTATCCTTAGAGCTATGTGTTGTGTACATCTAAATGTATTTTAATTAATCCATACCATATATAAAAGTGAAACGTTGTCTGTTTGTTTGTTTGGGGAGCTTTCACGCGATAACGGCTCGACAGATTTAAATAAAATTTAAAATGGAGATAGCTTATACTCTGGAGTAGAACATATGATACTTTTTATCCCGGAAAATTATAAGTTTCCACGGGAAAACTGGAAAATGTTGATTACTCACTGTAAGGAACGGTTGCCATCACAGAATGGTCTGTGGTTGCCATGGAAACGAAATAACAAGTCTGTCAAAAAACGTCAAGAGCATTGGTGCTATACCTACTTTTGCATTGGTTTTTAATATCGTAGAAGAAAATTGGGATGCTTTTTTTTGCGATAAACAGTTAGTCCGCGCGTACGAAGTCGCAGTCGGTAAAACTAGTATCAAATATTTCCACGACAAGCAAAGGTTGACTGAGGCGGTGCTAAACCATGCTTTGCGTCATCTCCTCGCTGCCCCAGGTATATAAAGTAGTGAAATTCTGAAGGTATCTAAAGAAGTTTAATCGGGACTTGAACAGTTCTATCGAATGACACCACATTGGTTTGTCTCGATATCGCGTCATGGACTGTGCGCCGCGTAACATCCGCCATGGTAACCCACAAGTTTTCGTTCATAGCACCTAATTAACAGCCGTACAGCATTAGTACTATCATTTATTCTGTGGTACAGCCTTATAAATACTTTTACCATAGATGATCAGAAAGGACTTTTACTTATTGATTAGGGATTTAATAATAGACTTACCCGCCCGCGACTTCGTCCGCGCGGACTACTGTTTATCGCGAAAAATAGCATCCTATGTTCTTCTAGGATAACGGCTCGACAGTGCCAGTACCTGCTTTTGTATAAAAACCATACAAAAGCAGGTATAGCACCAATGCTCTTGATGGTTTTTGATATACTTGTTATTTTGTTTCCATGGCAACCGCGCCTTAACCAACATTTTTCCTGTTTTCCCGTGGAAACTTTCAATTTTCCGGGATCAAAAATATCCTTTGTTTCATGCCAGGGTATAAGCTGTCTCCATTCCAAATGTCATCAAAATCCGTCCAGCCTTTATTGCTTGAAAGCTCCCCAAACAAACAAACAGACAACGTTTCACTTTTATATATTGGTATGGATTATCTTGTGACCCTCTATAAACTGATTAGCGTCTTTTTATAAGTAAGGTACCTATACATTATTCACGTCAGAAGATCTGGAAAATGTATCAGGTACTAATATATCTTCTAATTAATAATTTATCAGGTACTAATATATCTTCTAATTAATAAGTTACTTCAGCTACAAAAAAGCTGTATCTAGGCCAATTTGTAACAATGTTTAATTCAAATCAGCAGAGTTTTTCACCGTGTTCCTAATTTCATATTCCCCTCCGCGACTTAGCTTCGTGTTTAATAATAAATTCTAATAATTATTCTTGTTCTTAATGTTAGTAATTAAGATTACATCGTTTCGCCGGATCTTGCGTGTTTCGGTTAATTTTTCATATTTTAACCTACTTCGGAAATTGGGTCTGTACTTCTCTAGGTAACGAGTTTGTTCGCGCCCTGGCCAGATTGGTTTATTCCCCCAGTTTATACTCACTTTTTTCTACTTTATTGCCCTAGGTCGCGGCTGATATAAGAACTGTTGGAAAGAAAAGTGAGTTTTAGTAATATCACTCATACACCTTCATGTAGTTTATGATGGCCTGGTACTTTGAATGAATCTGAGGAGGAAGGCACCCCCGTGCTGCATCCGTGCGTCCGTTTTATTTTTTGCACCTTCCGATTTATGGGAGCCTGGTCAGCTTAAAACCGCAGTCACTAACCCCAGACTATTTTATATTCTCCTGTTAATTCATTATATCCTGGTTGGTACATTTCACTGAAAATACAATATTTAATCACATATTTTACTTAAATAAAGAAAAGTAGGTTCTCATTGATATGTATGTATATAATATTTTTGAAAATGCGTAATATTCATATACGTTAGTCTATATGAGTATGTGAAAAAATATACCCAATTACGCGAATGTATTCATTTCTCGGAAACTAAAAGTCCGATTGCAATCATTCTTTTTGTAATAGTTTACAAAAAGAAAGAAGAATCTTTTTGATGTTGAAGATCTTTCAACATCAAAATCAGTTCAGTAGTTTATAGATATGGACTGTTAACTTCCAGTATGGCCTTTTTCTTAGCGAAACCTAATAAATAATGCACATCGGTCTTTGGAAAGAGACTTTCAATCAAGAGATTTTTCATCCCATCTATTCGAAAAACACTGATTGGTTCCTCGAAAAGAGGGAGCAAAGTTGGTCTTTCTGTTCAAGACTTTTGGAGAGGGTTGTCACGAGGCGGTCCTTGGGTTTGGGTTTGTTCCACTAGCCCAGGGACCAAACCTTAGTAGACAACATAAAAGTTCAGGAACAATTAGGAGCACATGAAGATGTTCGTAAACAGCGGCTTCACCTTCGTGGACACGTTGTAGCAGAAGATGACCATGTACAGAGATAGCTGGCCTATCAGCAACGCTTGCAGGACTCTGCTAGTTGAGCTGGTCCTTCCTTACTGAACACGAACACGCCCCAAGCTAGGCGCGATGGAACATCGTTCGACTCCCGATCTTTAGTAGCGGAATTTAATTCCCAACAGGATTGATTACATTTAGCATATTAAAAAAAATGTGCTTCACACGCGTGGTCATTACTCTACGTTAAAAGTACTCTATGTGCTATTTTAGGACCTAAAATAAGCTACTGAAAATATATATATATATATATATATATATATATATATATATAAGAATATATATATATATATATATATATATTCTTTTATATTTTATATATTTTAAATCATGTCTTTATTTTTGTCTGTATGTTTGTTCGCGCATCACGTAAAACTACTGGACCGATTGCGATTTTGTCTTCACTATTGAATAGCTTATAGGGATTGACTTAAAAACTGGGGTCCTTGATATCTCAATCAGATGAGTAGAAGCCGAGCAATCGATAAAAACATGTTGACGGATGAAGAAATTTTGATCAAATGTTAGTATATTGATATTTTAGGACCTGAAATATCACATACAGTACTTTTAAGCTATAGAAATGACCACGCGTGCGAAGCCGCGGGTACAGCTAGAAGGTTAATAACTTTCAACACAGCGAAATGACCACGCGGGCAAAGCCACGGGCAGTCGATGTTTTGCACCTCAACCAACCAAGCTTTCCAAATTTGCGAATCCTTACTTACCCGAAGCGTAATTCGGAGAATGTCTTTGAAATCGTGTTAAATCCAATTTAAATATTCAACAAGCCTTAGTTGACGGAGCGGGGGAATATTTCGCGCATTCTACACAACACCCACTAAATCTTTGCTAATACAATAATATCGGGAGTAAGGAGACATCAGTTGGTAAGCCCTTTAAGATATTGTAGAGCATGTCGATGCTTTCTGGAGCTTGCCTTGAAGTTGTTTGTTTGAACTCGTTTTAGAACAGTAACGGGGTACTTATTATAAACAAGCTTCGCGGCTTTGCCCGCGTTATTATTTATCTGTGTTAAGTGTAAACGATGTGTTATTCCAGGGCCAAAAGTACCTACAAAGTACAAAATACCAAATTTAGTTCAGCCGTCAGACAGGCTTATGTCATTGCTCGGCTTTTAGTTACCAAGTACCTCTGTTTGTAAGTCAAAACATAATCTATCCAACAGTGAAAACCGCATCACAATCGGTCCAGTAGGTTTTACGTGATGCGCGGACAGACAGACAAAAAGACACAATTTTTAGATGTTGTGTCCTTGTTCAGTAGGTTATTGAAGTCCTCTAAACCAGTTTATATTTAATTATCTTCATTGTACACACACACACACACACACACACACACACACACACACACACACACATAGCACAGACTCTATGCTATTTACTGCTTTATTATGTCTACTAATAATATTATAAAGAGGAGATTTATAATTTTTTTTTTTTTTTTGTATGTTTGTTTGTAATGGATAAAATAAAAAAAAACTAAACCTATTTAAAAAAAAAAACCCCTATAGAAAGCTACATTAGCAGCAAGTAACATGGGAACTATTTTATTTTTCAATAATTTAGAGATCCCTTCGAAAACTGCAATAATGAAACCCAAGGTACCAAAAATAGAGAAAGGAATGACACGTTACCATGGAAACGAAATAATAACAAATCTATCAAGTACGTGAGTAATAATGTAGTTGTCTATGGTCAAAAATTACCAAGATCGTTGCTGCTAAATATTTTGAATTACGCTTACTCGCGTATTTCTTTTAGAAGTTACGACAGGTATAAAAGTGCTGAGAGTAAGAAAAATGCTGCGGTGTGAGCGCTACCCGTGCGAAGCCGGGGCAAGTCACTAGTTATATCTATAGAAGGTAGAATATGGCCTGGTGGATGTTATTGAAGTAGTGGGTAATGCAGCTGCCTTGTAAGCTTAGTATCCCAGGTTCGCATCCTGGCCGTAGCACCCATTCATCATCATCATCATCAGTTAGGTTATTGCCATTATCAGGTTTTTGTAGTGGTAGGCTTCTTACGCAAGAGGCCACCTGGGGAAGTACCACACGTTTGTCAGATATTCAACCGCCCAGCAGTAGTGTGTAAACACTTACGTGTTTCGGTTTGAAGGGCAACGTTTCCAGCGAAATTACTAGGCAATGAGACTTAACAATCAATGTCGAGCGCAGTGCAGTGACGCGCAAGATTTTGCAACCAAGGTTCTGGGTGGCACTGCAAGTGTTATGGGCGGGCAGGCGTGACGCTTACCATCAGGCGAGTGACCTGATGGTAAGCGTCAGGTCTATCAGTCAGATACCATCCAGGTGTTAAGGCAGGCGGCTTGGTAATCACCGAAGATATGTGATGGACACCCGTGAAATAGGGAATCCAAGAGAGTGTAGAACCTCTTGCTTTAGTCAGTCGATAATATACCAATAAAAAGTGCAACAGTGTAAGGAGTTACGGTAGAACCTGATAGGGAAGCTGCGGTCTTCTCAACGCTCTAGTGTGATTTAACTAAGTTTACTGTCGATTTGCACGAACTGTAGTCGGAGAACTAATTTCCTTTGAACGTACAAAACGTTTTCTGGTATAGTGGGTTGTTTCATGTTAGTAAGTCTAGTTGGTTCGTTGGACTATTCTGATTTTTTGGGTTCCCTACTACAAAAGAAAAAGGGACCCTTATAGGATCACTTTGTTGTTCGTCTGTCCGTCTGTCTATCTGTCAAGACCGTTTTTGTCAGTAACGAGTAAGTATCAAGTTGAAATTAATATGAAATACTCAGGTCTCAATCCCTTGGAGTTGTCAAACAAATCAAACTTCAAAGTCAACTCAATCAAAAGATAAAACCGTTTATGACGCATATTTTGACATTCGCAAGGGAATCAAATCCGCGCATTATTTCCCGTTGAAATTTGGCAAGAAGCAATGTCTTGGGTCTATAGCACAAATAATGGGAAAATAGATAAATTTGTAGTTAAATCACAAGCAATATAACAACAATAATCTTTAGTGTTCCGGTAAAATATAACCCTGTTGTGTTCAAGTCAAGAGTGAATAGGTATCTATCTACAAGGCAAACGTGCTACACCTTCGACCACATCATCGCTTTCGTTTGTAGGTTTTTGGTTAATATCGTTTGCTGGTTTAATTTTGATTATCATCGTCATTGTGAGTCAGTAAGACCGATGGTGGCCTAACGCTTCTATAGTGCAATTTAGAATCCAACGATACCGGGCCCAAAACCTAGACTCCGCACCAATGACTTTTCCGAGTTATTTGCGGTTTTCCGTCGCTCCGTGCTTCGGAGGGCACGTTAAGCTATCGGTCCCGGCTGTTATTGATTAATAGCAGTCGTTAAGCCATGTCAGAGACGCTCGGGCGGCTTGACAAACTCTGTCATCAGAGGCCAGCACTACCTCATACGACAAACAAACAAACATTGTTGTTATATTGCGAGCGCGTAAATGTTATAGATAACTAGCTGCGTTCTTTGGGTTCACCCGCGTGGATATCGATGCTGATAATGAAAATTATCCTATTTGTTAATCCAGTACCTAAAATATCTATATACAATTTACCAAAATCTGTTTGAGTCAGTGTCTGACTATTGTTGAATTATTTTTTATGCCAGAAGTTTAAGGATTTTCATGAGATTTAAGATTAGCGTAGCTTGGGCGAAAGTACTAAATATTTAACCTTTCATATTACCAAAACAAGACATAAGTTTAAAAACTAAAACCAACTACGGTCGGGTAAAAAATAGCCGTGTCATAGGCTATTTTTTACCCGACCGTAGTTGTTTTTTTTTTTTAGTTTTAACACATAACCCTTCCGTTGCTTTGCGTAGTCAGGTAAAAAAAATGCCTATGACACTATATAAAAAAGACGAATCGATTGACACCTCGTTTGTCAAAATCGGACCAAGTTTTACGTTTGAACACTAAAATCCCTTCTTTTGCATCGTCGTAGTCGGGTAAAAAGAATAGCCTTTGACACGATACCTGAAGACGAATCGATGGATACCTGGCTTGTCAAAATCGGACCAATAGGGGCGACGCTATGGTAAAACATCCACATACCCACATACATATATAAATACATTACATAGACTGTTAAACTCATAACACTTTCCTTGCATTGCCGTAATCAGGTAATCAAGAGTGAAAAATGTATTAAACGTTGCTTAGTGATAGATAACTTTTTTATTTTAAAAGAAAAAATAATATGAGAAATGCATCAATGTAAACCCCAAAAACAATAATATGAGAAATGCATCAATGTAAACCCCATAAACAATAATATGAGAAATGCATCAATGTAAACCCCATAAACAATAATATGATAAATACATCAATGTAAACCCCATAAATAATAATATGAGAAATGCATCAATGTAAACCCCATAAACAATAATATGAGAAATGCATCAATGTAAACCCCATAAACAATAATACGAGAAATGCATCAATGTAAACCCCATAAACAATAATACGAGAAATGCATCAATGTAAACCCCATAAACAATAATACGAGAAATGCATCAATGTAAACCCCATAAACAATAATATGAGAAATGCATCAATGTAAACCCCATAAACAATAATATGAGAAATGCATCAATGTAAACCCCATGAACAATAATATGAGAAATGCATCAATGTAAACCCCATAAACAATAATATGAGAAATGCATCAATGTAAACCCCATAAACAATAATATGAGAAAAGCATCAATGTAAACCCCATGAACAATAATATGAGAAATGCATCAATGTAAACCCCATAAACATTTTGGGATAATTCAACAAAATCATATTGCACTCAAAAAAAAGTAAAAGTACTGGTTAAATATTCAGTTTAAGATAACTTTCCGACAATTTCCATCTGTGAGAGCCTTTTATGGCATTCCGTTATTATTGTCATGCTATGTATGTAAGTTATTGCAGTTGGTCTTCCAAATAAATCTATCTACCTGTCTATATATCCATACCAATATATAAAAGTGAAACGTTGTCTGTTTGTTTGTTTAGGGAGCTTTCACGCGATAACGGCTGGATGGATTTTGATGAAATTTAGAATGGAGATAGCTTATACTCTGGAATAAAACATAGGATACTTTTTATCCGGGAAAATTGTAAGTTTCCACGGGAAAACTAGAAAATGTTGATTACTTGCTGTAAGGAACGGTTGCCATGGAAACGAAATAACAAGTATGTCAAAAACTTCAAGAAAATTGGTGCTTTACCTACTTTTGCATTGGTTTTTAATATCCTAGAAGAACATGGGTAGGATGCTTTTTTCGCGATAGACTGTAGACCGCGCGGACGAAGTCGCGGGCTGGAAAACTAGTATATAATAAAATAGTAAGTAAGAAAAGGTCTGTACAATGAAGATAATTAAAAAATGTTCGTCAAGAGTACTAAAAATAAACTACCAATAAGATTATAATTTTTGTTTAAAAGGTGTATGTATGTCTGTTTGTTTGTTCACGCATCACGTAAAAAATACTGGACCGATTGCGATACAGCAGTTATCACTGTTGGATAGATTAGGTTTCTACTTAAAAACTCGTGTATATTGTATCTCAGTCCAATGAGTAGAAGCCGAGCAATCGATAAAAAGGATTTGACGTCTGTACGAACTTTGAGGAAATGTGTTATAATGTATTCTATCTACACTCATATCGTAAAATCCGGACTATGAACTCAAAATGGGTGGCATAATGATATATACATTACGCACGGTAAGAAAATTAAATAAATTTAAACACTGTTTTTTGAACGAAGTGATGTTATAATATATATTTTTTACCACTAAAGCACCGGTGGGCTCCGCACCTACGGGGGTTTTCGTCATTTATTATCTATGGCGGCGCGTGTTAGACCGTAAGCGCGCGATTTCGCTGTGGATTTTAGCGCCATAATTTACTTTACATTACTACCTAACTAATTTTATGTGATTTATTAAGTTGATCAAATGTTTTATCCTGATTATGCAACCGTTTCATAAACTACTATTATAGGTACTTTCGGTCGTGGAATAATAAATAGGTTACTAATAACCCAGAGAAATAACCACGGCAACAGCTAGTAAATATTCATTGTACTATCGATTACTTTAACACGTAGACGGCCGTGGAATGTTTGTGGGCGATATACACCTACTTCTATGTGCACGTTCCTCACAATACATGTTCCTGCATTCTCGCCAGAAATTGGATTTACCACATTCGAGTGAGTATAGGTACTTTTGCGTATGCATTCTGTGTTGAGAGCTCGTTTGCTATATTAGAAGTACAGTAAAGGCGATGTTTATTCGCCTGTTGCATTATTCTGTGCTATTTTATCAAGTTTTATGAACAGTCATAGAGTATTATGTTGTACCTACCTAATTTTGCTCGCGTCTGTATGTGATTTTCCTGCCTAAAATAGTGGCTTATGATATTTGCCAGTCACTAAGCCCTCCGATATGTTTGTACAATAGATAGGTACGCTTGCGCATCATTGCGCTGCATCTGTCATCTGTCACACTCTTAAGCTACAATGTACTATCACAGTACATAAATATAGTCCTTACGAGACTATACATATATTTCTGTGGTACTATGTATGGCATGGATGTAGTATTTATGTACTAGCTAGACAAATTGGACGGAGCCGAGATTTTAATAAAATAAACAACAAATTAAATTTGAAGTTAATTTTATTGGTCTTACTTTTGACCGTACAATTCAAGCGAAGATAAAATAATGACAATTTGTACTTAGTAACTTCCTTATATAACTTTTAGAAATGCGTAGGCGATTTCTAGTACATTCTTCATTGTAATAAACAACTAAGTAGTTACATTTCTCATACTTTAGCGAGAAAAACATCTAAGTACATAAATGCTTATTCAGCTATGCGCAAATAAATCAAATCAACATGTAGAGTACCTCTACTGCGCATTATTCATAGAAAAACAACATAAGTACAAAAAGTGCTTAATTGGTACTTTCACAATCTAAGGAAGTACCTACTTGTATGATTAAATATGTCGCAATTGGACTTCGGTAAACAACGGTGGGTTTGTGGTACATATAACTTCTCCACCCTGAGATTGAAAATTATCTGAAATTTCATTATCTGAAGTCAGATTATTTTCAATTTTACATAATTTCAAAATCTCATTTTTATATTTTATAATAAAGTATACAATAATAAAAATCATTATAATATAAAGTAATAATGTCCATAAACTAACACTTTTTATTTGCACTTTATTGACCATTTCACTCATTTCACTATATTCACTGTTTTCACTTTTCTTCAAAATATAATTCAGCATTTGTAGATTTTCCATATTTACTCCATCTAAGTTAACAGGTTTCCTTTTGAAATTATTTGTAACTGGAACACTTGGTAAATTTATCAATGGTAGTTTAGGAATATGTAAGTTCATTCCTCTGAACAATTTCTTCCGTAGAGTAATATCTTCAACTTGTATTTTACAATTATCATCCAAGGTTAAAATATAAGTACCAAGGATTTTCTCTCGAGTAATTTCATTTTCACAGGTTTTTGTCAAGTACGTTTGGTAACTTGCAAAAATTATCCATATGTTCATTTCAATTTGTTGAACTTTTATCTCTGAAGTTTCGATTAAAATTGGAGAACACGACGTAATATTCAACGTAAATTTCATTAAATCAGTTATACATTTATCTTGTTCCAATACGACTGCACAACTTTCTTTACAAAGAAATAATTTCTCATCAATCTCGTCGCATGGCTTGGAGAGCAATGTAATAGAGTTCAAATCCTTCACGAGGATATAAGGATATTTAGGAAGTATCAAGGATGTAATATTATTAGAAGTATCAAGGATAGGTAAGGGGAATAACTGGTAATATTTGTAAGTGTTTTTGCGTACAATTGGAATTGCCAGTACATATGTAATTTGCCTACCCTTAATATAAGCTTTTATCTCTATATTTAGCTCTATGTTTACTAAATTTTCATAATTAACAGGGAAAATTAACTTATCTGTTCTCTCAATATTTTTTAACAATTCAAATAATTCATTAGTATCAATTATTGATCTATGTAATATCTTATTTTTACTTAATGCGATTGCTGTATCAATTTCATCTAACTTATAAAGAATTATTTGAAAATTATGAGTTAACAAACTATAAGCATGAGATACTTTATTTTCAAAATCATTTATTTTAATTCTATTCAATGCTTTCTCTATATCACTTAAATTATTCTCAAATTGTATAAAATTATAATAAGAAGTATTAGTGAAATAGCATCTTAGTTTTAATATCAATAATTAATTCATCTTGATTGCATCAATTAAAAAAAAATTGCATATCTTTGTTCTTGATGCATACGATTTAATCTAAGTTTCATTAGATTTTCAGACAATATATCATCTAAATCACAATCTGTTTCGATTTTCAATTATATTATTAACTTGAATAAAAAGATTTTTAATTGTAGCCATGTCGCTACGTTCATTTAATAGAAGGCTGCTCTGCCTACAACTCTACTTGAAATTACATAAAATAAATATAATTATTGTGCTGCTGTTACTTCGGATCCACTTTAGCTACGCACATATTCACATTTTGAAATAAATAAATTTAATAATTTTTCATTTCCATCAAATTTAAGAATCAATTTCACAATTTCATTCGTTATAATCCTCATAGGTTCCATTTTAAATTATTATTTAAAATCAATTCAAAATATTAAAATAAAGTATGCGTTTGTACAATATAACACGTATAACACAAAAATTCAAAATATAATTAAAGAAAGGAACATAAAAGTTCAATAAAAACACTTCAAAAATCAATAAAAGCACATAAAACTCAATAAATTCACATAAAACTCAATTATGACGCATAAAAGTCAATAAATTCACATAAAAATCAATTATGACGCATAAGAATCAATAAATTCACATAAAATTCAAATAAAAACGCATAAAATGACAATACATTCACATAAAAATCAATAAAGACACATAAATTCACATAAAAATCAATAAAAACGCATAAAATGTCAAAAAAAAACACATAAAAATCAATAAAAACGCATAAAACGTCAAAAAATTCACATAAAAATCAATAAAAACACATAAAATCAATAAGTTCACATAAAAATCATAAATTCGCATACAATAAATCAAAAATAACAAGTGTATTGGCAATTTTTGTCCAAAAACACTAAGGGTCGAATAGCAGGGCAAGAATACGGAAAGTGAATGATTTTCGACTCACTTAAAACCGCTCGATCCCATGCCTCGGTGATTATTCCACTCGCTGAATTGTTTCTCAACTCCTTTTTCCAATACAGTCGTATTTGTTTGGTTCGGGTATTTTTTTACGTGGATTTGTCAGGAACACACGAAGTTATTCAGGACAGCTGCACCAGATATGTAGGTTGCGCCAGACAAATTATATTTCACAATTTTTGAAGTAAGCGCCGGACAAATTAAATTTCCACGACTTTAAAAAAAAAATACAACCGGCTGCGCCAGACAAATTGGACGGAGCCGAGATTTTAATAAAATAAACAACAAATTAAATTTGAAGTTAATTTTATTGGTCTTACTTTTGACCGCACAATTCAAGCGAAGATAAAATAATGACAATTTGTACTTAGTAACTTCCTTATATAACTTTTAGAAATGCGTAGGCGATTTCTAGTACATTCTTCATTGTAATAAACAACTAAGTAGTTACATTTCTCATACTTTAGCGAGAAAAACATCTAAGTACATAAATGCTTATTCAGCTATGCGCAAATAAATCAAATCAACATGTAGAGTACCTCTACTGCGCATTATTCATAGAAAAACAACATAAGTACAAAAAGTGCTTAATTGGTACTTTCAGAATCTAAGGAAGTACCTACTTGTATGATTAAATATGTCGCAATTGGACTTCGGTAAACAACGGTGGGTTTGTGGTACATATAACTAGCTAGCGCCCGCGACTTCATCCGCGCGGACTACCGTTTATCTCGAAAATGGATCTTATAGTTCTATGAAGTTCACAAACGTATGCAAAAGTACGTTAAAAACGTATGCAAAAGTATAGCTTGATATTTATTGACAGACTTGTTATTATTTCGTTTCCATGGTAACCGTTCCTAAAAGCGATTAATCAACATTTACCAGTTTTCCCGTGGAAATTTACCATTTTCCGGGAAAAAAGTATCCTAAGTTTTATTCCAGGATATAAGCTATCTCCATTCCGAATTTCATCAAAATTCGTCCAGCCGTTATCGCGTGAAAGCTCCCCAAACAAATAAACAGACAACGTTTCACTTTTATATATTGGTGTGAACTAACGTACTAAATAGTATATATACATACACTACGTCCATGATTATAAGCGATACTACACTTCTTATTTACACGACTGCCAAAAAAAGTAGCGAATGTTTTTAAGGTACACATAGGTACAGGTAGGTTTATATGTATGTATTGTATGTGAGTTTCTTTATCCCACCATAACTTGTAAATGCCTGAAAAGATTTGGATTATGGGTATTGTTTGAATCGTTACACCATCCCAAGGGACATTTACTATTTTATTAATTTCATTTTTTGCAGGACTTTCAAGCTTTTTCTTTTATTTTGATGATTTACTTGTTTACTGATAAAAATGGAGATCATCAAGATCTATAATTGTTTGAATACGACTCGACGTTGGAAGTTTATAGAACCCTATACGAAAATATACCCCATATTTTCCCTTTAAATGTCGCTAAGTCAAAACCCTGACATACTGTATAAATCAGTAGCCGTATGAAAATTAAAACGAGTCATTTTTTTACATCGAATGTATCGGACACAAGCCCATAATGTGAACAAGCTCTTCAGCGGTTCATTGCAACCTAGCGTGCACAGTAAATACGAGGCAATACGAACTGCTTAGCGGAATTTATTGGGAATGCGAGGGAATCGCTGCTAACTGTATAGTTTAGATTGCCGCCTTGGGATTCTTTGCGCTTTTGCTAAAGGAAATAATTCTTATTATATTGTTACATTAATGTGTTGCTATATTTGGGGGAAAATAAACTAGGTAACAAGCTGGATTCGAATTTTCGAACCTGTACATAGGGAATACTATAGGGAATACCAGTGCGTCGCTCTGTCGTCCGAGGTGTCCATATTCTTGCCTCATTATTCATTCGTACTACCAATCATCGTAATCATAGTAATTGTAGTCATTACTTAAACTGGGCGCTAATTCACTTTATTCAACACGAAATTCCTTGCAAAAACCTTGTGACGTCATTACTACAATTGCCAAGCGATTACACGAAGATGTCGTAACGCGGGTCGCGTCACGATATATTCGTGGATGCGACCAGTGCCGTATTTACCCGAGGGCCAAAAGGGCCATGCCCCGGGGCGGTAGGCTGCAAAGGCGGCGGAAGCCCCTCGCACTCATCTGTAGGCGCCTATCATAATCGTAATTCGTTACCTATCTTGAATATTATAGATTTTTTACTTGACTTGTCATTGAAATTTACTAAAATATATACCAAAAACCCCGCTCGCTTCGCTCGCGTTTCTTAATTTAGAACTATTACACTATTATACATTAATATGATTCGAAAACTTGTTTAATTTTTACAATAATACAAATACCTCAAAATATTCGCGTTCCCTACGCTTGTGCTTGTGATAAATCTATCCTTTTACATCAATTTGAATTATGTTTTAGTTTTAGACAAGTAGAAATATTTAAAAAATATGCGCGCTTGCTACGCTCGCGTTTTTATATCATGCGTCGAACAATCACATAAAAAACTCTTTATTCTTTTATATGGGTCTTTTCATTATTAAAAGAATTTCACTTTTTAATGTTCCTTACGTCCGAATGAAAAACCACAAAACCCTTATAGAATCTATCACAGCCAATTTGCTCCAAATCTACTGGAACAATTTCTGTGAACCAAAAACGTATAACGTAAATAAATGAATTATGAATATGTTTTGAAGTTGTTTGAGAAAATCGACGAAAATTGACCATTCCATTCTTTATAATCTTTATACAAAATCTAATCGCTCTATATTGTGAGATAAATATTCATTGTTCGGAACCCTCTCTTTGCGAATTCAGCTCGCATTTGTCCGGTTTTTTTTCTATAATTTATAAGACGGCAAACCTTATAGGCCCGGGGCACCAAATTTTAAAATACGCCCCTGGATGCGACGCGTTATGTATCTGCTTAGTCAAAGCGAATAAGGGCCCGTTTTATTCTGTGCCCTGATATGGGAAGTTTCCCATTCTAAATACATGCATATAAATGTTGTATAATAGACACGTACCCATCTTCCATACCAACATGTACATTGTACAGTCAACTGCAGTAGGAATTAGGCATTAAACAAAATTCCGACCAATCGGTATTGGAATAATTGTGAGAAGCCTAAAAAATACTGAAACCAACGAAACCTTTAAAATAATATAGAAAACTGTATTATTATGTACACAATTTTAAAGAATTTGCACTTGTAAGAAACAGGAATGATTTTGACACTTTTTATTACAGTTTTGTCTTAGAAATCAACTTTTTATCCAACTGCGGAGGGTTATGTATTTTGTGTTGTATGTATATGTGTGTATGTTTGTACGTTTTTTTGGCGCGTCCTAAGCCTAAACGGCTTCATGGTTTTTGATAAAATTAGATATTATCGAATTCGTCTTAATCACGAAAGTGCTATAAGATATGTGTCAAGAAAACTAATATGACGGCTTATAACTGCCATTTTGTATTTCGACGGAACAAACTTGATTTTGATATCGAGTGAGACATCAAAGTGAAGGTCTTTAAAAGAAAGTTCTAAAATATATAAGGGAAATTAGGAAAAAAAAAATTACATTATAAAAAAAAACCCGATTGCGAACAAAACTAAACAAGAGGCAAACAAGCTTTAGATTCATCAATTTTAAATATAAGATACAGTCGGAGGCATCATTCATTTCATTTTTCCTTTGACGCGATCAGCTAGAACCTGGCACGCCCTCATTCCTTCGACTGCATTTTGTATATAAACATCAAAAATGTAAAGCCTGCCTCTTTTTAGTTTTGATCGCAGTAGTTTTTTTTTTCTGTTTCTCTAGGATGTTCACTTTTTAATGCAGTTGATTGTACCCATATTGATTGCGATCAGCTCATTTTCTCACGGATGAACACGGATTGGATGATCAGACTACTAAACGATGCATATCATGACGTACTTTTTTAATGAGATTGCTATGAACCGCACATGACTTTGATGTGAGAATGAGATTCCAAAGGCATGTTTGTAGGGTAAGAATAACATTTTCCATGCACACTCTGCTCAGATGAGAGCATCAGGAGGGTGCGTTGCAATCAATAACAAAACGTTGCAATAGATAGGTACATACATATCAGTAACTAGTGACTCGCCCCGGCTTCGCGCGGGTAGCGCTCACACCGCGGCATTTTTTCTTACTTTTAACACCAGTTAAAACACCAGTAAGTCAAATTCAAAATATTTGGCAGCAACAGCAATGCTCGTGGTATTTTTTGTTATTATTTCGTTTCCATGGCAACATGTCCTTCCGTTCCTTACAGCGAGTGATCGAAATTTTTAAGGCAAATTTTTGATACTTTGAGATATTTATTTTAAAATAAAGCAATATAGCTTTCTATAGGTGAAAAAGTTTTTTGAATCGGTTCAGTATTTTTTGAGTTTATCCATTTCAAACAGACATACAAAAAACAAATTCCTCTTTATAATATTTGTGTAGATTTCGACGTGTTGCAGAAAAAACCTGTACGCGTTTTAACTAGTTCGAACTAGGATTTACAGAACGCTTAGTTAAACTGTTTGGTGACGAGTTAACCCCTGCAGTGTCCACACGCGACCTCCACGCGCGTGAAAGGAACCTAAGGGTAGTGCGGCTTTCGCGAACATGCGCGTTTCTATGTGATTGTATGAAAAACGTGCGTTGGACTTATCAGGGGTCAGTAGGTTAGTTGGGTTGATATAAATGATTTTAGATTCAAATAGCCATTGAAGCCAAAAACATTAATTAAAACTAATTAACTTACTGCTTTGTCAAAATAGTTTTATTTTAACTGAGTAATTTAATTAAAACACATTTTGAAAATTAAAAAAATTATTTTAACTATGACATTAGGTAAAAACAAGTTTTAACTGGATAAACTATTTCTTAATAATAACTAATTTTTACGGTAACGGTTTCTGTTCCAATACAAATTTATACAATTAAAAGCGATAGCCTAACGGTTCAATAGTGCAACTTAGAATCCAACGATACCGGGTCCGTTCTCAGAGATCTACAAGATACCCTATACAAAGTATCTGGAATTATTTCAGATACCAAATACAAGATACCTTATGGAATGGTATCTGAAATCCTAAATACGTATCTTATAGATACTTTTTAAAGATAAACTACTATTTGAAAGAAAACACAATTTTTTGGAGTTTAAGTTTAATAGATGATTTATGAATTGTACTATTATTTATTCTGTGGTCTGGGGCCCAAGACTAAAGTTTCATCAAATGTCAATAGATGGCTCTTTGCATTTGCATAGGCAAATCATAGCTAATTATTAATAAAAGAATTTCCGCAAACATAGTATTTACGAAATACAAGATACCAAACGAATGTTATCTAAATACAAGATACAAAATGCATTTAAAAAAAGTATTTTAGATATAAGATGGAAATACATATTTTGTATTTCAGATACTTGTATCTTAGATAATTCACATCTCTGTTCGTTCTAAACAAATTCGTTCGTTGTTTTCCATCGCTCCGTGCCTGTTATTGATTAATAGCAGTCGTTAAGTCATGTCATAGGCCCTCAGGTGGCCTGACAAACTGACACCAGAGACCAGCACTTGTACCTCATACGACAAACAACTACTCATCTCTTTTCAAAAGTTTTCAGAGTTATTCCTTTGATTTGATAAGACCATCCCATTGTAAAAGGAGGATATCTTAGTGTTTTCGTGTGGACCTATGATAACTCAGATCTCTGGGATCTCTAAACCGATGTAGATGTTGTTTTTTCGTTAAAGTGGTAACCTCTAGGATAGGTCCACAATATCAAAAATCCATCATTGGTAAGTTATACTAACTGTTGTAGCGTGAGCTACTTACTTTCATAATAAAAAATAATAATTCGAAAACAGATGAACAATAAAACCCTTTCTTTAAATAAAAGCTTAACATAGCTGTGACTACAGGTCAAATCTCTAAACAGACAAGCCATTCTGCTGTTGTTTATTGTTAGGATGTATCAGATGACGACATTGAAGTCGCACATAGTTGATTGAAACAATACTATCGTTCGTATTTGGTAAATACCAACGAAAGCAGACGATCGGGTACATAGAATAGATTATCGTACGTTGTTTATTTACATGATATAATCCTGTAAATCAGAGTTCCAGGAAAAGTTCCAGAAAACAGTACTCATGTCCAGAGGTTATAAACACTTCGATAAATATAGCACGTCCATGCATTACGGAATACATCGAAGAGAACACTCATTAGGTCAATTGATTGAGATATATACAAAAGGAACAAGGAATAACTGGGAATCAGATAATAAATAAATAATTAATAAAGTATAATTGATAAACACGGAGACAAGTAGTGACCTCTACCGTAGGTTCTACTTATCTTTGCATCGATTAGCAATCAAAGCAAAAGGGCGCGTTCTGTTCGGCACGGTCCCGTAATGTCAGCAAATAGAAAATAAAATTAAACAAACCAATTAAATACAACGAATGTCAAATTTAAGAACGTAGATTTTTTCCAAAGCAAACCCATACAATATCATAATTTAATAGTGACAGTATATAGTTTTATGATAGTATAACAGTACCGAAGCATGGAGACCGCGTTCCGTACCTTTCGTCTGGAAGTGAACGCATCGTTTCTAGTACGGAACGTTTTATGGGCTATAGTTTATAACAATTCTTAAACGTCTCTTGACAGTTGTTTAGCTGTCAAAAATAGTTAAAAAAACAGTAAATAAACAAATTTGGTTTCGATGGTGAGAAATCTTAAAAAATAAAATTAAAGCCAAATAATAATTTCCAAAGCCCATGCGTAAGCGCTGATCGGTTTCTTGGTGAAACGAAATGTTATTCGGATAGATTTTGCTAACTTAGGAGCAAACTAGATCCGGCTAGAAAAGAAACCGAGGCAATGGAGTCGAGAGGCGTGACGTTTTTTTTTCGTGCTGCAGAGCCCGGTAGCAGGATTGACAAGTCTTTTCCCTGCGTATTATAAGACCCCTAAAAAAAGGTGAGAGCATTTTTCGGTATTTGCATTGTCGGCACTAATGATTGCGATTGTGAAATCACTTTTATCCATTTTTTGAGACGCCATTTTAGCGAACTGAGAGCGGTGGCGTTTTCGAAGTCTCGAATTCTAAAGAAACGTTGTGTTTATTCATCCACAGCGGGTCCCCCCCCCCCCCCCCCTGAAGCTGAATTGGATCTGCAGGCTAGGATTCTTTGGACTTTAAGTAAGTAAGCAGAATTGAACCAAGGATAATAAATATTGTATTGGTGAATTTAAATTGCATGTTTTGTCTTCAACTTTACATGCTAGCTTGAATGGCCGTCCAACGTACCTACGGCACGGTTCTTTGGATTTTAAATAAGTAAACGAAATTAAACCAAGGATAATAAATATTGTGTTGGTGAATTTAAATTGCATGTTTTGTCTTCAACTTTACATGCTAGCTTGAATGACCGTCCAACGTACCTACGGCACGGTTCCTTAGATTTTAAGTACATAAGCAAAATTAAACCAAGGATAATAAAGATTGTATTGGTGAATTTGAGTTGTATGTTTTATCTTCCACTATTGTACCCACTAGCTAGTACATTACCGAACGGTCTTGATCCAATAGTTCTTGAAGCTCGTTCCGGTCTAAGTTTATCCAGGTAATTTTATTAATTTCAAAATAGTAACGAGTATTTTAAGTTTTCAGTGATTCCGAAGAAAGATATAGCGTCCTCACGTTTAAAGCGACCGGGTGGGGTAAGAATCCCGACTCACCCCACTCTTGGTGTGACTCGCCCCGTTTTATTTTTTTATTCCCTTTATTCTCAAAATTACTTTTCATTGATTTAAGCGAATACCCTATCGGCGTTAGACACCGGACCAACTATCTCGGTGGTTGGCGAGTTTGGCCTAAAAACCAATTCATCACATCTTTCATCAGAATCCGTCAGCACAGAGAAATTTACTATAAACCGGATAATATCGTTACACTGTGCCCTTTGCTTTGCTCGTGCGTTCATTTCTCTGGGTTAAAAAGTAATCTATTTGTTATTCCAGGACCAAAACGTTACATACGACATTTCATCAAAATTTGTTTAGCCGGCAAATAGTTTTTATTGACCGGCTTCTACTCATTGGATAGAGATATAAACTAAAACAGTTTTTATGTCAAAAACCTAAGTTATCCATCAGTGAAACCCGCATTTCAATTGGTTTAGTAGTTTTTACATGATGCGCGAACAGACAAACAGACACTTTAACAAGTCACAAGTTTGATGTGAGTTCGACACCCAGAAGCTCACACAGTATAAACTGCTCCGGCTTCGCACGAGTGTAATTAAGAAAGAAAAAAAAGTGGAAAATGTACTTCTCACACATTCGACCCTCACTCCGCTTCGGGGACGGCGGCGGCTCGCTACGTTCAGGTCCCGTATGCTTGTATTAATTTAGATATGTACTTCTTACACATTCGACCCTCACTCCGCTTCGGGGACGGCGGCGGCTCGCTACGTTCAGGTCCCGTATGCTTGTATTAATTTAGATAAGTACTTCTCACACATTCGACCCTCACTCCGCTTCGGGGACGGCGGCGGCTCGCTACGTTCAGATCCCGTATGCTTGTATTAATTTAGATATGTACTTCTCACACATTCGACCCTCACTCCACTTCGGGGACGGCGGCGGCTCGCTACGTTCAGGTCCCGTATGCATGTATTAATTTAGATATGCCTCCAGTGAAAAATAATCTTACTGATAGTGCCAACCGCATTAAAATCTGTTGCGTAGTTTAAAAGATCTAAGGGTACAGACGGCGGGAAGCGACTTGTTGTTGTTTTATCAAGATGTATTGATTTCTTCCAACATCTTGAACATTAATCGTCATATTTCAACAAACTATGCGTATAAACCTTCCTCATAAATCGATCTATTGATGAAAACCGCATTTAAAACCGTTGCGTACTTTAAAAGAATAAGCGTTACAGAAGGACAGACGGCGGGAAGTAACTTTGTATTATACTATATATATTGATGCATACATAAACTGTTAAACTCATAACCCTTCCCTTTCTTCGCCATAGTCGGGTAAAAAGTGTTCGTTCACGAGGCATTTTCAATCGTCTGTAAGCATCTCTACCTGACAGATTATACCTGATTGATTATTATATTGATACCTGACAGCAGTGGCGTTCTCGTCAACAAAATTGACAAATGGTAGCATTTTAGGAAAATGCAAGTCTATTCCATGGACGGCGGACCAAAAAGTACTTCCCAATTCTCCATTACCTACTAAATAGAAAACTCCAAACTTTAACCCCTAAGGCTGCTTTCAAAGAAAAGCGTACGGTCCGTACGGACTGCCCGCCTGTGGGCCGTCCGCACCAGAGCTCTACGCGTATTCCGTACGAAGCTGTCCGCATTACTGTACAATCGCAAACAAAAAATTTAATGTAAACAAAAAGCACAAACTAAAAGCATATAAAAAACCGCATCAAAATAGGTCCGATCGTTTGGGAGCTACGATCCTCATCCCCCTTCCTCCCTTAACCATCTCGATCACATTAGCTTTCAAAAAGAAAAAAACGCATTTAAATAGTTCCATTCTTTTGGGAGCTACGATTCCACAGACAGACATACACACACCCTAAACTTATAACACCCCTCTCTTTTCGAGTTCGGGGGTTAAAAACGGCTACGATTTTCTAGCGCCACACGGGTGTCTAAGCTGCGGAGCTCCGCGAGGACGTCCGCATATAAATACGTACTGCTCTGAAACCAGCCTACAAATCTTCGCAGTCACTCCTCCACCATTACTTTCCTGTTACATGGAGCCATTACTCGCGACCACATGAATATTTAAGGAACCTCCTGAATATACAAGTTTTTCCTGTTTATTATTATCCAATGATAATTAAGAACAGAAACGATTGTCTGTTTCTGAGTTTCTGTTTCCTGTAATGAATGTTTTTAATTTAATGTTGGTTTTTGGGTGACCATGAAAGTGTAGAACTGCAGGTAATTGAACATGTTGATTATGGAACGTAAATAAGATAAGATAAGATAAGATAAGATAAGATATTTATTTTCAAAAAGAATGACAGTCATTGTTTCCTTAACCTAAGAATCACACATGTCTATTTGTTACATCATTCATGTCTCAAGCATCTTAGGTGTTTCGGTAGTAGCCGTGCTAGGATTCCCTGTGTTACGGTAAATAAATGAACAAGGTTTTATTAAGAAGAACCACTACGGTTGGTATTCAACCATTACATACATCCAAACAAGCTGCATATGTTGATTATAAAAAACTAATCTATAAAGGTTTTTACCTTTTTTTTATATATGTATTGTCATCGAGTTGTGTGCCTGAAAATTTCAGCCGGATAGCTAATTGGGAAGTGCTCGAAATTTGAATTGCAAGATTCCACCCGGAACGACAAACAAGAAAGCAACTTAATAAAGACATGGTAATATCACAAATCCGCGTAATACAAGTTTACGCCAATTACACAATTTTGACAGACAATTATTCATATCACATTAATTGAAGTGAAGAAATCGTGAGATAACCGTCCATGTCCAAAAACCACATATATTTATAGACATGTGGCATCTACCAGATTGCGCTGGGCCAGCGTGGTGGATTATGGCTCATCCTCTCTCTCTTTCTATCTGGAAGGCAGTCCAATGTCCAGCAGTGGAACCGTCATAAGCTGATGATGATGAATTAGATTTTGAGGTCAAATTTTGCAATAAGAAAATTATTACCTTGCCTTTTGATTTGTTCTAGATCTTGGACATTGAAGCACCATTGCAAAAATCAACGTGTTCTCAATAGTTTGCTAAAAAAAATATACACTGAAATACCAGATTCTTATTACCTACCTCGTTGTCCAAATCAGCGTCCTTGATGTGCTGCGCGATGAACCTCACGCTTTGCAGCGCAGCCGCCACTTCCGGTGACATGTTGCGGGGGATAAAGTTCACCGACTCCGTCACTGCAACAAAGATACTCTGTAGTCTATGTAGTACATCCTGCAAAAGCATAATTATGGTACGTGGGTCACACTGAAAGTTTCCGGAACTGGCCACTTACATAAACAATATACAAAAAGTAATTACAACATTTGAAAATGCAACACTTTGGCTGTAGTTTGCAGTTGTTTCATCTGACTGTCGAAACAATGAAAAAAACAATTATTAACAATTATTGTCAATTAAAAAAATTAAGAAACTAGAAATTAATTTATGACCATTTTTTTGTGTGACCTATGTATAAGAGACTAGTGACTCGCCCTGGCTTCGCACGGGTAGCGCGAATCGAAGGCATTTGATCAGGTCTGGCACGATGGCCTTTTAAACAAGCTTCCCTCATATGGTTTACCTGTTGGCTTATGCAATTGGATAGTTGATTTCTTCAGGGAACGATCTATTCGAGTAGTCCTAGAGAACTGCTCGTCTGATCAAATGGCTATCAATGCCGGTGTACCTCAGGGATCGGTTCTCTCGGCTACACTGTTTTTACTGCTCATTAATGACCTTCTGAAGCCCGGTATCTTTGGGTATGCTGATGACAGTACTGTAGTTGAGAGATACACTTCCAATGCTCAAGCCAGTTGTGACGCTGTCCAGTATCAGAGAGAGGCTATGGTAGATCGTTTAAATTAAGCCTTAGAAGCCGTGTCCGATTGGGGCAATGCTAACCTGTTTAAGTTGAATGCTACTAAAACGCAGGCGTGTTTGTTTTCTGTTAAAAAGAGTCCTCTAAACTGATCTCCGTCTTTCCAAAGTGTAACAATACCAATAGGCGACCATCTGGAGCTTTTGGGTGTCAAACTCACATCAAACCTGAATTTTGGGTCTTATATCGAATCCAAAGCCAAGGTAGCTGCAAAAAACTTGGTATTTTGTCTAAGGTTAGGCGGTACTTCACACCGGGACAGCTTTTGAATCTTTATCAAGAACAGGTCCGATCTTGTATGGAGTACTGCTGCCACCTCTGGGACGGTTCTGCCAAGTATCAGCTCGAGTCTTTGGATTTAATTGAGAGACGTACTATCAGGCTCATTGGGGATGACACTCTAATAAAGAGTAAGCTTCAAAGTCTGGCGTATCGACGTGAGGTTGCAAGCCTGTCGGTATTCTACAGATTGCACTATGGAGATTGTGCACAAGAACTGCATAACCTGATTCCCCATCACCTTTCCATACCGTACGACTAGACGATCAGCAAAGCGCCACACTTTTATGGTTCAAATACCTCGCACAAGAACTACTAGGGAAGCGTGCTACACCTTCGACCACATCTTCGCTTTCCATCACGTGAGATCGTGGTCAAACGATTGCCTAGACAGAAATAAAAAAAAAGACTTTAAAATGCAGTTTTATTTAAAATTGCATGCTCTTTCTACTGGTAAAACAGATTAAGTGATGCGGCAGCTAGTTTAGAAGATATTTAAATTGAAAAGCATCCAAATTGAAGATTTTGACTAAATCTGTCGAGTTGTAAACGAATATCTTTAGTTAATATACATATTTTTTTTATTTTATCGTAGTAAAAAATAATATCTGTTTATTATTTGTTTTGTCGGAGTCCATTTTCATAAAAGAACACTTTTTTAACGTTTAAAATATACTAATCTTACAAAATTTATTTTTCTCTTTGAAATGTTTATGATTATCAATGAAATCTAGAGTTAATTCAAACTTTACAAAGATAACACTTTTTACCAGACGATTTTATACATCTCAAACTAGAACAATTATAGGTTAAGTGCTCGAGCAAGAACCGACTAACTGCGCGTTCTGTTAACTAACACCAACTTGTATCTTCACGAAAGCATCATAGTTTTTAAGGTACGCGCGCTACCGGTATACGGTTTCGTTTCTCCCCGGTTTATTATGTTTTATGTATTTGGGTAACACACTTGAAATATTTGTCACTAGAACTTTTCAACGGCGATATTTTATCTATTTAAAACATTAGATGGGGATCCATTCAATCAATGTGTTTAAACACTCAATCAAAACACAATACGTCTTCGAACAAAAGGTGTTTTGAACATAAATAAGTTAATTAAAAAAAAAAGCTTTCATGCAGTAGCCATGTCGTGATGAAACTTAGAACCGGGCTATCACAATTAAATGCGTATGCAACATTTCGTGTCTATGCTGTTAACCGTTGAGAAGTTCCCAAGTCAGGAGCCAACTGAAGTTTTGCAGCCATGCCATGGTAAAACTTCAAACCAGCTACCATAATAGAATGTGTAAACCAAATTTCGTGACAGTGCTGTTGACCTTTGAAGAGTTCCTTTATCTGGAGCTGTTCCTGGATGTTGATTCAGGTCATGCTTACCATAAAAATACATTGTCATCGGAACTGAACCAACATGCAAAAATTCAGCTCCGTAGGATTAGAGGAAGTGGTTCTATTTCAACATGCAAGATTTAACCTAAAAAAAAACATACATACAGACATTCATACAGACATACATACAAACATTGCAAGTTAAATAAAAGCTTTTAAAATAATCAATTATTTCTATAAAGTATAAAATAGTTAACTATTTATGATTGCAAACTTCAAAGAGAGTCGTTCTAACATTACCGTGTCTAAGTCTTAGGAACAAGTTAGAAATCATACCACAAAAAAATGGTATTATAAGTAGTGATGTGAAGCTGTAGAACTTACCAGAATTTCTCTGATGATGGGCGCTCGCTCCGAGGATGTCGTCTTCAAGTCCTGGAGACTTCCGGTAGTCTCCGTTGTCGTCATTCTTTGGGTTTCCGAAAGCATCGGTCAAGCTATCCCGGCTGCTACAGAGAAAATGAAACCGTGACTTCATTTTATTGTTCTATCCAAAACGTGAAAACAATTTCAAAAAACAGTACTATTCACATGAATCACTTAGCCCCAAACTAGGATACCCTGTACTATGGTTAATAGGCACTGAACAAACATACACAAGCACAAATTAAAAATGTATATAACCCCCGACCCCACACCCTCCATTATAGCTTAGAAGCATCTCGATCACATCAGGGCCTGCAGTCTCGACATATCGATAGTGATTTCTTTACAACCGAAATCGATACATACCGATGACAACTGTTATGTTTGACAGTTATTGTCATAAGCTATCGATTTTCATCGGTATTTGTACCGACATTGAACATGATTGACATCGATATTTATCAGAGACTATCAAATATCGTTATAATCGGACTTTGCGACCGATTTCGGATGTAAATCAATCGCTGTCAATGTCGTGACTGCAGGCCCAGCTTTCAAACAGAAACAACCGCATCGCAATCGGTCCAGTTACCACGCACGCCGGTACCTTCCAGGACCTAAAATACCAATATACCAACATTTGATCAAAATTCCTTCAGCCATCAAAAATATTTTTATCGATCGCTCGGCTTCTACTCATTAGATTGAGATACCAAGTACCCCAGTTTTTAAGTCGAACCCTAAGCTATCTAACAATGAAAACTGCATTGAAATTGGTCCAGAAGTTTTTACGTGATGCGCGAACAAACATACAGACAAACAAACTAACAAATAAACAGACAGATACCATTTAAAAAAATGATCTATTATTATTCAGTAGCTTATTTCAAGTATCGCAGAGTTTTTTTAAATTATCTTCATTGTACCTGTGATTGTACAGACTTTTTCGTTTGTATTGCTATATTATAAGTATAGATAGGCAGATTTTCCGGCAAAGAGAAAATTAAGGCCAAGGAATGTTTACGCCGCGGACAAATTGTTTACTTTCATGGCGAGCGTCAGTCAATATTTCAAAATTGTGGAAACAAGGAATGCAGAGCTTTCTGAGCAAGGATTTTCAATTACATTCTGTAACAACAAAATACACAGAACTAACTACAACATAAAACATTCTGACAACCTACAAGCCATACTGGCTCACAACACAGGGTAGCCCAAATGTTCTAGCCCACAACCAGTTGGCAGCGTACCCAACATGCTGGCGGCATGGCCCCGCTGACTTGCAATGCTAATAGGCAAGTACCAGCAATTTGGTCATGCGTCGTATCGTCGCGTAATAAGATAGGTTTTTGAAATTATGATGAGCTCCCCACGGTCCCAGTGTATTTACCTATTCAAATAATCTTACTAGAAGAAATAAAGAAAGAAAATACATTTATTCACAACAAAAACAAAACAAATTAAAACACAATAAATAAATGCAAAGAAAATTGACATGAATCGGCCCCAACTCTAACGCTGAGTTGGGGCCGATTCATGACAATTTTCTTTGCTGGTTGTAATCGACAGATCAACAACCAGCGCTGGTCTTCCATTGGGGCCGGTAGGTGACGTCACGGGTCTCTCCAAGACCAGTGTTACGTGACGTCTTAAACAACCCTAAATACAATAAACCATGTGGTTAAAGAGGCAAGTAAATAATAAATATCTACATTTAAAAATATATAATAAATAATTACATATTATACCTATATATTATATTATTATAGTGAACTATGCTACACACAACACATAAATTAGTGTAAACATTAGTTGCGCAAAATTTAAAATTTAAAAACACTAGTATCTTTACAAAGTGTTTCCTGACTAATCTGGTGTTTACATATGAATATTTTTAACTTGTTTCTATAACTATGAACGTTTTGCAGGTTCCTGATCGGCGGCGGGATATTATTCCAGCATTTGGTTGCTGCGTACCAGAAACTACCTCTAAAAGCAACTGAACGATGCCGCTGCGTGGTGAGATGCATCGCGCATCACTACTAGCATAATTTAGCATGCACAGCACAAGCTCTCACGTGTCAGCCGATCACTTTTCATTCACATTTCCATTCAAAACTTGTTGACCGACGCATAGGCATCAAACATCGCACTCGGTACAATTTTAGGAAAACAGGTTTCAAATAAACCAAAAATTATACCGGAGAATTGGCTGGCGAAATGCATCGCTCTTAGCGAACTTTTTTTAAAGTAGGTACTTACTTACTGTTTTATAGTATCGAGATAACTTCTGTGTATATATATTGAAACTAGCGTCTCTCCCCGGCTTCGCACGGGTAGCTAAGCTAAGGGTTTCTTAATACAACATATCGATTCTAGCAGTGCTTTGATTGACTAATTTGAACATAAAACGGTTATTGTGTCTTAAGGCGGGGTAGGCTCTCAAATGTTTGTCCTGCTCGTCCAGGTGCAGTGTGAGCGGGAGAGGTGATGCAGCTCGGGAGTCGATTTTACATATTTTTTGTGCTTTTCTATCGATATCTCGATATATAAGACTCAATTAAAAAAAGTGTTCGGTTATTTGTCTAGTTTAATAGGGTAGCTATATAATTATTAATGATATGTTGCTGTCGCTGAAAATAACGAGAACAGCCATGAAACAAGTTATTTTCATGTAGTAGTTTGTGGTTTTTTTTCCAAGGATACTAAGGCGTTTCTGAAAATTGTGTTCGGTTATTTGTTTAGGTAGTATAATTTTCTATCCACAGTATTTTTTGGTTTGCATAAAGTTGTTTTATTGCGACGTTCTCGACGTTTTGCTATTCGACTTTTTATTGATTTCGGGACTGACCCCGCCTTAACTATAATAGTTAGATGTATAGCCTCGAGAACTTTTTTGTGGATAATGATGTACTATAAACTTATAGAACATTATTATATGTATCATTAATAGATTTCGCTGCGCACGTCATATAAAGACTTTTGTAATCAAATTTTTAATTCCTCGAGTTACATTATTGCAATTTTTAAAATCGGTTCATTATTTTTTGAGTTTATCCATTACAAACAAACAAACATACAAAAAATCAAAGCTTCTCTCTTTATATTATTAGTGTAGGTACATAGACGTTTTGCTAATACATTGTGTGATGATAACATAGAAATTTAATAGTAGGATGTTGCCTTAAACACGAGAACATTTTGCTAGATAGATCTTCAAATATGGTCCCAGTCCAGTAGACCTGTCGCTCAATATTCCTACCAAAGATAAATACAAGCAAAATAAAAATCATAGCCGGACGGAAGCATTAATTTTTCGTCCACCCACTGTCCGCCCTAATTTCTCCGTTATTACAAGTTTCCGCACGTGGCGCCACCGCGCCGGAAGTTAGACATAACAATAGTCCGAATATTGGCCGTTCATTTTAATATTGGCTTTGTAGTGATAATATTATGAAGAGATTTCTTAGAGCGTTGTTTCATGGTGGAAGGATAAACTATGCAACATTAATTGGACAAAAACTGGAAGAAAAATAAAAAGATAGTAATTTATAAAATTGTGCAGACCCCTAGACTGATAGCTACGACCGAAAGCAACTAAAAAATTGTGCAGACCCCTATACTGATAGCTACGACCGAAAGCAACTAAAAAATTGTGCAGTCACCTAGACTGATAGCTACGACCGAAAGCAACTAAAAAATTGTGCAGACCCCTAGACTGATAGCTACGACCGAAAGCAACTAAAAAATTGTGCAGACCCCTAGACTGATAGCTACGACCGAAAGCAACTAAAAAATTGTGCAGACTCCTAGACTGATAGCTACGACCGAAAGCAACTAAAAAAAGATACAAAAAAAAAAGGTTATCATTGAATTTAAACAATAAAAATTTTAAAAAAACAGCTGAGTATTACCGAATAATCGCTTCAAACAAATATGTTTCTATTGACTTTCATTAGATCACTTTCTCGTCTGAGGGCTAAGGTCTAGCCCTAGGAAATGTAACATTGCTTCGTAGCATTTCCTTATCCACGGAAAAATAGCCAAGTTAGTGTCAGGCACGCAGAGATTTAACGTTCCGTAGCCAGGACCTACAACTGTGAAAACCGCATTTGATTCGGTAGGTTTTTACGTGATACGCCAACAAAATTGTTTTTGCGTTTGGATTATGTCTCTCACTATGGAATTTGTTCAGAATTGACTCGGACAAGTGCGTCTTGATCGGCTGTCCATAGATATCTCGTAAATTTGTAAGCTAAGGCTTACAAATTACGAGATATCTAAGGATAGCCGTCATAATTTTGTTAGAAAATTTGTATTATTTGTATTGCACTAGTTTTTTTTTATTTCTGTGCTGTCACTTTAGAGCCAAATATTAAGTAAACGGAACCAAATAAAATAAAACTGTCAAAGAAACCACATTATGATTTAAAAAATACTTATTCAACGAGAGTCCAATCGATGGGGTACATTGGGGATGGGGTTATCTATTTATAGTGCAGTTTTATCCACGTGGATGATGATGGTAATGAAAAGTAGCCTATGTGTTAATCCAGGATATAAGCTAACATGGTATAAAATTTCATCCAAATCGGTTCAGCCGATTGAGCGGGAAAGAGTAAATGATGACGATGATGATGATGAAAAGTATCCTATGTGCTAATCAAGGGTATAAGCTATCATGGTACCAAATTTCATCCAAATCGGTTCAGCCGATTGAGCGTTAAGGAGTAACAAACACACATACAAACTTTCGCCTTTATTAGTGTGATGTCAATACATGACAAATAACAAATTAGTAATATTAAAATTTCTGAATATGTTTGTGACATATAGACAGACGGACACGGACATGACGAAACTATAAGGGTTCCTTATTGTTTGACTACGGGACCTTAAAAATGTAACTCTTTGAATGAAACAAGCAACTGTTGTGTTTATTCGTAAAATGCAAATCCTTCATTGGCTGTAAGTTAGTTATAAGTTTTAGATGTGACAGCTGAAGGCTGAGGATTTTGTTTTGAATAAACAAATAAACTGTAGTTATGGAAACGTTTCACGCAACGAAGCAACGTTACATTATGTAGACCCTCAAGTTATTATTAGTTCGCACATGTTACGCCTTTAAATCGGATGCAAGAATAACAGTCTGGTTTACATATACAGTATATATATTATATACAGTTTATATATACAGTAGTCGCAGCCAAGCTTTATGTTTGTGAAGTTAGGCCCTGTGAACGATTGCGTAGGTATAAAACAGCATAAAGTAAGAGCGAGATAGAATATGCGATAAACGTAAGTGAGTGAGCGAGGCAGTTATACAATGCTGTCTTCACCTTCAACATTAGGGTTTTTACGTAATGCGCGAACAATACAGACAATTTTACAACAACAAATTTAAAAAATGTTCTATTCTTGTTCCGTAGCTTATTTTAAGTACTCTAGACCATTTTTTTCTTAATTATCTTCATCGTACAGACTTTTTCGTTGTTATTGCTTTATTTTAAGTACTCTTTGTATTTGTACTTAAGCGTACAAATCGTTTGCTTAAAAATTTGTTACGGTAACGGTTCGGCCGCAATGGTATGTTGTTGGCTTCGGTATGATGCACCGGCAAATTAATGGCTGGTTCGGTATTATAGGGATTTGGCCATTACTGTCGCCATGTTTACTGTTCTGTTTTCCGGACATTTTGGTTTATTGTGGCCGGTGTTTGTTTGGACTGGCCTCTACGGTTCTAATTTGTGAACAAATTATTTTTTGTTTTTTAGCACGGTAAATTGTAAATGTCGACTTGCTTTACCACACATTTTTTTGGAGCTGTCATTTTATTGCGGTCATGAATAATCCATTGAAATCTCGGGCTATACACATTGACATTATGTCAATTGCAACAATGTAGAAACCAAATGACAAAATTAAATCGAATGAAAACCTATTCCCATATCCTTGTGGCATGGGAGAGGGTCTACCAGTTGGTGAGGGAGCGTAATTTTCAAGTAATTTATAAACATTGGTTATGGCGGGATTATTTCATAGTTTATTAAAATCTCCACATGTATTATCTGTTTCACGTGAAAATTTTAGACTCGAGCCTTCTTTTGAGACCTCTTTTTTTCGGCGAAAAGAAGATATTATGGAAATTTTAGATAAGCTCGCGTTTCAGCGTAATTTCAGCAGAGGTTACATGAAGGCGTCATTTTCAACGTAGCACAACTTAAACAAGATACCTCATCATTTATTTCATTTGGACTAGGTACCAATTTTCACATAGATCCTAAGTCCCAACCAGGAACCCCGTATCTAGAGAATCAGGAGCCAGTAGAAACATGGTCTCAGAAACATCAGACTCAGAGCCATTTGGTTCATTCAAATATTTTCCTAACACTGGAATCGAACCCGCAACCTCACGCTTCACATTTGGTTCATTGTTAACTACCACGGAGACTGTTGTTAATTTAGTGTTCAAACACTTTTAAGTAACAATAATAGATTTACACTGTTGAACGACCAAATCAACTTAAGTTCATCACCTTGCTACGTATTTTCATTGGAAATACGTCACAAATAACAGGCAGCTATGGCGTGAGCGCGGTGACTCACAACGGCTTGAGCGCTTAGATTATACATATAAGGAGGCTTTTCAGCGTTGGTAAGCATTTCTTTAGCAGCTCTTGACGAGTCAATATCTCCTGGGTTGCCTCGTGTAGAGGCAAAACACGTGTCGTAATTGCTGGCAGATTTTGTGGTATATGGAAACAGGGGTATGTTTTTTATTTAATATTTTCACTAAATTGTAATATTCTGAGTAGTTTTTTTTGTATTGGGTAGTAAGTATACTTTTTATAAATAGTTAATTATGTTTATCGGGCCAAATTACGTCGTAGTGTCTCGCAGACTCCGAAAGACATATGCACCCTAAGCTGGCGCGGTTTCCCGGCTTCGGCAGTATTCGGCCGGCCTGTAGGCGCATCCAATAAATTTTACGCGTTGAATAGAAATCATTCCGAAGATTATAATTTGCGATGCTTTGTTCGATAGTGAATAGCACGTCAACGGCTTAAAACAATTCCGTGTGGGAATTATTTGTTCGTAGTTTAGTATTGCCAGTTGCGTCGATTTGAATATGTGCTTACATATGACATGGTGAATCATTTTGATTTCAATGCTGGCTTTACTCTTATTAGGCACTATAAGCTTACACTCAAATTATTAACCGAGTTCAAAAATATGAGGTTCTCAATTCGATTGTATTTTCGATTATTTTATTTATCATCAGCCTATATCTGTCTACTGCTAGACGTAGGCGTTTCCTAATGCACGCCACTGAGCTAAGCCTTCACGTTGAAATTGGTTTCGTCTAAAATCAGTGAACTACGGTAGCCCGGGGATTCTTCGCACTCCCTGCCCTGCCATTTCCAGGGACTAGGACTAGCAGGGCGACCGGGAACTGGGGGCTATTTTTAGGTTGTTCATTAGAGGTTTTGCCCTTAAACGCCACGCTGGGCATGCGGGTTGGCGATCGCAGGGCGTAGCTTCTCGCATCGGTGACGCTGCTGCCCGTCACCGGCTTGTGTCATTTGGCTACGCTTGTTTTTGGGATGTTTATACCGCTATGGTTGCCAGAGCCTCGTTCGTTATCCAGCATGATGACCTTACGCAGGTAAAATTCCGTTTTTTTTTTAATTTATTATATTAAGTACTTGTACCTAATATCGCTCATATTTAATCAACTTCACAAAAGGAGACGGTTATAATATGTTCGAATGTTTATATTAAGTACTTGTATCTAATATCTCTCATTTTTAATCAACTTCAGAAAAGGAGACGGTTATAATATGTTCGACTGTTTATATTAAGTACTTGTACCTAATATCGCTCATTTTTAATCAACTTCACAAAAGGAGACGGTTATAATATGTTCGACTGTTTATATTAAGTACTTGTACCTAATATCTCTCATTTTTAATCAACTTCACAAAAGGAGACGGTTATAATATGTTCGAATGTTTATATTAAGTACTTGTATCTAATATCTCTCATTTTTAATCAACTTCACAAAAGGAGACGGTTATAATTTGTTCGACTGTATGTATGTTTTTTAATGTATTTACACCGATATCTCTGACAATTACATACTGATTTTGAAAATTATTTTTTTGTTTGAATGGGTATACTCTGCAGGTAAATTGTATCAAAATTGTTTCAGTAGTTTTTCGAACATAAATTGTTTTTTTTTTCTTTAGTATATCAATTTGATTTTGTTTGTATTGCCTTAAATCTAAGATTTCTAAACTGATTTGGGTGGTTGATATTTAAATCAAAAGTAGACTTTCAGTGTAGTCTCATATAAACTTCATCAAAATTGGTTCAGTAGTTTTTTTTATGTGTCATACACATACATCTACATCTTTCCTCTCGCTTTTCTAAAATATATGGGAGTGATTTCGTGAAAAGCGTAACAATGTGTAAAAGTGGATAGAAGGATGGGGTAAATTGGGGGAGGTTTGAGGGAAGTAAGGGGAGGGTGGGGGAAGGTAGAAAAAGTCAGGGGAGAGTGGGGTAAGTTTAGAAAAAGTGAGGGGAGGATAGGAGGTAGGGTGGAGGGTGGGGTAGGTTGGGCAAATGTGAGGGAGAATGGGGTAAGTCAGGGATGGGTTAGGGGAAGTGAGGGGAGAGTGGGGGAAGTTGGACAAAAGTGAGGGGAGGGTGGGGAAAATCAGGGGAGGTTAGGAGGAAGCGAGGGGAGGGTGGGGGAAAATGGAAAAAGTGAACGCAGGTTGGGGTAGCTAATGACTAACGGCCAACGGCGAATGGCTAACGGCGAATGGCACAGTCATAGTCACAGTCACTGTTAAAAACAAAAGTCAAATCAAAGTCAAACGTCAAATGTGTGACCAATAAACGCGCGGGGTGCTAGAGTATTGTTATCACGGTGAGATGTCAGATGTTACACATCATATGCGACTACTGCAAGCCTTGCTCGTTTTTCTTTAGTTATTAGTTAATCTATTTGAAGACAATTTTTTGTACCGTGGTATTTTGTACAGGTAATTACTACTCTTATATTTGAAAATAAGCATTCAGAGTGGTCCTGTATAAGATATTTGTGGTTTTTCAACGCTCCGTGCCTCGGAGGGCACGTTAAGCTGTCAATCCCAGCTGTTATTGATAGCAGTCGTTAAGCCATGTCAGAGGCCCTCGGGTGCCCTGACAAACTCTGATACCAGAGGGCAGCACTATCAAAAAACTATAGAAATAGCCCAAAATTTTCACGCTCGCTTCTGTCGAGCACATATTACTTTAGTAGGGGCTTTATCCTTTAATTATAATTAATTCATCAAAATAGCTCAATATTCTAACAATCTCTACTCTCGTAAGTTTAAATTATATCAGTGCATATTTTTACATGTTTTGGAATGATATATTATTTAATAGTGATATATCACTGATATTTAAAATTCCGTGCTCGCTGCGCTCGCGTTTTTGATATTACAGCAAATACATACTTTGTACGAGTCAGAGTTTTGTTTTAATACCCACACTGATAGAAAGAACTCAAACTTTTCCCGCTCACTTCTCTCGCGCTTATTTTGTTATTTTGTTTCCTTGCTGGATCCGCCACAGTTTTATGAATTTGATTCGGTTATCATTTCATAATTGTTCAGTTTATACGCCTCTTATAATCCGCCAAAATGATGGATTTGCCTTCCCTCAGTGAAACATCAGGAGGAAGCCCGCATGATATTTAACTTCAAAATTCAAAAATATACGCCTGTTAAAATCCGCCAAAATGATGGATTTGCGTTCGCTCAGTGAAACATCAGGAGGAAGCCCGCATGACATATAACCTAAAAATTCGAAAATATACGCCTGTTAAAATCCGCCAAAACGATAGATTTGCCTTCGCTCAGTGAAACATCAGGAGGAAGCCCGCATGACATTTAACCTCAAAATTCGAAAATATACGCCTGTAATATCCAACATAATGATGGATTTGCCTTTGCTCAGTACGGTAAAGTTAGTAAAAACGTCAGGAGGAAGCCCGCATGATATATAACCTCAAAAATCAAAAAGATTTACTGTAAACTGATTGCTGGGTCTTTAATGAAATTAGATGCTTTGGACTCATCTTTATTGCTAAGCGTCTACATGAAGACTGCTTTTATTAACAACTAGGTTCCTACTTAGAAGTAGGTCGGGCGGGAGTCATTACATTACAATACCCAAACCACACTGCCAACATTTATCTCTCTCTCTCTCTCTTCGCTCTCTCTATCTCTTTTTCTCTCACTCTCTCTAAGAAACCCCAGCAGTGAGAACGCAAAAGGCTGATGATGAGGATGATGCATTTTCTTCACTTACCTCATCTCAAGCTCATTGGTGTACCCGTTAGAGACGAAGGTGTCATCATACTCCGGCAGGGAGTACTTAGTCCTCCTCATCATGAGGAGCTTCGGCATCAGCTGCAGGAACACCTTCCGCATCCAGGGTGGCAGGTTGTGGGTTGACGGCGACCTGGGATGATAAGACTGTACTGTAGATCTTTCGTATTTAAGTTGCCAGGACTTTGAAACTTTCGCGTTTCGAAAACATATCTTTTTTAAAACGTGTTTAAACGGGACTTAATTGCGCCAATAACTTTCATTGATTAAACGGGATTATTTAAACGGGACCTAATAACTAATAATAATAATAACTTCCATTCTTCGTGTTCACGAGAAGACAATAATGACTGAAATCAGATGGCTATTCTTGAATCCGGTTTCAGCCAGCTGGTTATCAGCTGGCATTTGAAAACGCAATTTGGCATTCTTCGACACGATTTAATAGCGCCACCTATATAGGATTCGAACGGGAGCATTGGGAACTATATGGAATCAAATTAGCCGTTATTGTGACATTCTCGACACAATCGTATCACGTTCGAAAAGTTCTGTCAAATCTTCGATTCAATCGAGTGGTTAATATAATTATGCTAAAAAATAAAAATACTCTAAAAACGAATACAGTTTTGTCTTCTTACAAAAAAACTTAAAAGAGAAATACAGAACTTTAGTGATGAGACTATAAATTCTAATTTAAGTCAGATAACAAGTGATCGGACAACATATTATTCTCTTTGGAAAACAATGGAGAACCTTAGAAAGCCAATCATGCATATCCCACCTATAAAAGAACATAATGGAAGGTGGGCAATCAATAACGAACAGAAAGCTAATAGGTTCGCACAGCACCTAGAGCAAGTTTTTCAAATGGAAATCTTACGGATAATGAAGATTTTATACAGGAACTTCTAAAAATGAGCTTAAAATAAGATTCATTACGCCAAAAGAGGTTTTTAATGAGATCAAACATCTAAGTTGCAAGAAATCTCCTGGTTATGATTTAATTACTGGCAAAGTTCTACAAAACCTCCCTCGTAAAGCTTTAGTTAAACTACGCTCATCATTGCATCATTTAGACTTCAGCATGTATCAAGTGAATGGAAAGTAGCCAAAGTCATTATGATACCCAAACCTGGTAAACCATCTCATGAAGTAACATCATATAGGCCAATTTCATTGCTGCCGATAATGTCGAAATTGTTTGAAAAACTATTACTAAGACGATTGAAGCCCATCATAGAAGAAAATAAATTTATCCCGGATTATCAATTTGAATTTAGAGAAAAGCATTCTATAATAGACCAAGTACATAGAATCACTAATGTTATTGAAAAAGCTTTAGAGGAGAAAAAAGTTTTTACAACTGTGTTTCTAGATGTAGTTCAAGCATTCTATAAAGTTTGGCATAAAAGGTCTGCTGCACAAATTAAGGAAAATGCTGCCTAAACAGTTTGCAGATATTCTCAAGTCTTATCTAACACATAGAATGTTCAGAGTAAGGCAAGAAGATGCGTATTCAGAACTTAAGCAAATAAAAGCTGGAGTAACGCAAGGGAGTGTCCTAGGTCCGTTCCTATACTTATTATACACTTGCGATATCCCAGATTTAGAAAATAATACCATTGCCACCTTTGCTGGTGATACAGCAATCATGGCTGTTGGGGCTACTCAAGAGGAAGCCGTCGAGAAAGTACAAACGGCCGTCAATACCATCCTCGATTGGACTAACAAACATGGCAAATAAAACTTCATCATCATCATCCACCCGTGCTCGTCCACTGCTGGACATAAGCCTCTCCCAATGAACGCCACAGAGCCCGATCTTCGGCTCCTCTCATCTAGTTTCTGCCGGCCGCCTTTCACAGGTTGTCACTCCACCTGGCCGGTGGGCGTAACCAATAAAAATCCACACATGTAGATTTTACAAACAAGAAAACGAATTATCATCCTGTATTTATAAACGATCAAGTAATACCACACCAGAATACGGCCAAGTATCTTGGTATGACATTAGACGCAAAGCTTAGCTGGAAGGCCCATGTCAAAAAGAAACGCGATGAAATGGAGCTTCGCTACACAAAAATGTATTGGCTTCTGGGAAAACATTCTTCGTTGTCAGTTTGCAATAAATTACTTTTATACAAGCAAGTCCTCATGCCAATATGGACTTACGGTATCCAGCTATGGGGCTGTACCAAATCCACTTATATACAGATCATTCAACGTTTCCGAAATAAAGTACTCAGAGGCATCGTTAATACACCGTGGTACGTCAGAAGTGATGACCTCCATCGAGACCGACTAAGGTTATTAAAAGTTGCCAAAGCTCACGAACGAAGACTTCGTCATCATGTGAACGTCGAGGCTATCCAGCTCCTCGACAACACGGGCATCGTGAGAAGACTCAAACGGACAAAACCATTTGAGTTAGTTTAGTGATATGACAGTGACAATGTAGTATCAATTAGTGCAAATCAAATGAACACAAGAACAAAGTGACTTCCCCTTAAATAGTGACATTAAGAAAAGTGTTATTGGACACATTCTTAGTATATACTCTGCTTAGCAGCTTAGGTTAAACTAAAATTACTTATACAATCTAGCCTTAAGACTACTTAACATTGAATGTAATTTTACTTAAACAAGCTTGTAATGTGGTCATTATTTCGACAACCTTCTTTGGGCAAAGTCGACTTTGCCGCGCTTCTTGAATATGCGCCAGCAAAGTGGTTTGGAATTTCATTACTGTCGTGTTTTGCCAGCAATTTCCTTTGAAAATCCATTATTGTCGTGTTTTTAGTATTATTATTTATTCTATGGTTTTGTTAACCACCGGACGCGAAAAGAGAGGCGTCGTAGTTCCCAAACGTATGGACCGATATTGATGTTTTTTTTCTGTTTGAAAGCTGATGTGATTGAGATGGTTCCTAGGTATTATTGTTGTTGTTGTAGTTTAAGTTGTTGTATTTTTGTTGTTTTAGTTTTCATTGTTTTTTGTTGTTTTTGTTATTTTGTTGTTGTTTTTGTTGTTGTTATTGTTATGTATGGCAGCTCCACGTGTAGACCACGAGGCGCTGATGCAACACGCGCTGCTCGGCGGCGCATCTCCCAATTCTGCCACTTCGGTGCCTAGCATTGGGCCACAAGTACATATTATTTTAGGTTAGACTTAAAATGTAGTTTAAATATATTAATAAACCTAGTTATAGAACATTTGGGTTTCTTTGCATCCTCCGGCTGCGGCCTCCGTAATTGGTGCAGTCGGTAAGATGTTCAAAGATAGGGTCGCTTAACAGGGCCTCTTCGAGCATCCAGAACCTACGGGAGACGCACACCGGAGGAGCATCAAAAAATCGACGCAGCAAAGATACTAAAAATGTAAATGTGAGTACTATAGATGAATACTATGGTTGCTCTCCTCTATTTTAAGTCCATTACATTTTGACCTTCAGTGTTAAAATGTAATTCCTAATTTAATTCCAAGATTTACCAATCGAGGCAATCGCGGATCCTTAGATATAGATTAGATAGATATATTTCTCCCCTACTATACGAGTATAAGTCTACTTAAATTTATCTTCTGTGTTAATATGTAAGAATCCAAGATTTTCCAATCAAGGCAATCGCGGACACCTAGATAAGATAGATATAGTTATGACTGTAAAATGTTATATTTAAAACGTATTCATATTTTCTACAAACAAATTAGTATTTTTAATAGATTATCAGACCAGTTATACAAAATAACATCAGTAGTTCCAACTATTCTAAAGTATTTTAATGGTTTTATATAACCAGCATCTTATTATCAATCCAATATAATATATTACTATTTTTTTAAATTTCATATCTGTGTCATGTTTCCTAGACTGTCGTAGGTAAACTTAGTAACACGACGCCACTTACGATGCTCTTTCTGTAACTATTAATTATTCTGTGACTAAGTCTAGTAGCAAAGTCATCGTTTTTATGAGTGACTGTGATATTGAAAGCATTTTTAATAACCGTTACTAAATAGGTCAATCCAAAAATCATAAATTAAAGTTATTCATCCAGTTAACGCTTGCTACGTAATCATAATATACCATCACAAGATATTCGAGATTTTCGTGATGTTTTTTGTGTTAAAACTATAGTAGAGAATGAAACTTATTATTAATTTTTTTTAAATGTAGGTATAAAAGTAGATTTCAAAAATGTAATTCCTGATTTAATTTAAATTTTATACTGATATATCTTCATAGATTATAATATGTCCATACAAGTTAATTTTGTCAAAAATAAATACATTGACGTTTCTTATGCTCTCTTTTAATATGTTAACACATATTCATTTGTAAGATGAGTTTTGCAATAAGTGTAGTTCAGGCTCTACTTTAGATTTTCACTCTGAATGGCACAGTTTTGACCTTGAATAGTTACAGTTCATAAAATAGTTATTACTAGTTTTCATATCTCATTGCATTACACTATCTCATATGAAATATTTTAAACCAGACTTTTTAAATTCAAATTAGATTTTGCTAAAATCTTATGATGTCACTTAACCCAAGACCTCAAATTACATTGTTTCAATAGTTTTACTAATCAGTGATTCATTCACATATTTATAAAGATAGTTAAGTCAGTACCTACCATTATAGCACATACTTGTAATTTATTCTGTGAGTATAGATAGTCGTCAAATTGCCGATTTCCTTCTTGTCCTTAATATAAAATTTATACAAATTGTCAGTATTCTATAATAAGAATCAATCTTTAAGCCTATACCTACCTATCCCACCCTTTGTAGCATGAGCAACCTATAGTACTGATTCTTCGTTCACTATATAGAGTCAGAATGTCCGAAGTTCAATCCACTTGGTATCTCTAAGAGAAGAAATTAAGTTCGAGATTCATTACCATCAAGGACGTGTGAAGTATGAACCAGCTGATCAAAAAGCGAAAATTTGATTCGTCCTGCCCAGCGATCCTGCCACAAAAGCCAAAGGAACGAGGAAGACCATACCTAAAAGTAAACTGTCCAGGAATATCGAGTTCAAGATCGCCTCGCTGAACAAACCATCAAGACGCACCGGTTGTCAATCTCGTCACACTTTTGGTTTCTGTTCTTGTTGTTTTTGTTGTTTTTCTTGTTCTTGTTGTTTTTCTTGTTGTTTTTAATGTTATTGCTGTTTTTGTTGTTGTTCTGGTTGTTCTTGTTGTTTTTGTTGTTGTTGTTGTTGTTGTTGTTCTTTTTTGTTGTTGACGTTGTTGTTTTTTTTTTGTTGTTCTTGTTGTTGGTGTTATTTTTAATTGTTCTTGTTGTTCTTGATGTTTTTGACGTTGTTGTTGGTGTTTTTTTGGTTTTTGTTGTTGTTGTTGTTGTTGTTGTTTTAGTGGGTTATATATTTTTTTTATCAGTTTGCTAGTTTTATTTAAATACCTCGCATTGTTTGACTAAAGCACTATACAAGCCTTGGTCCGCAATGACTGCCCTGCTGGCCATGCTATGATGGCCTCGAACTTAACTTAGCTAAGCTCAGCCAGCGACGCAGTCATTACAGACCGCGGCAGTAATGTACTATTAATGAGGCACCACAATATCGTGGTAAGTCATTACATATTTAAAAAAAAAGTGTTGTAGTAGTTGTTTCAGTGCTTATAACTTTACAGTAGTGAGTAAATACTTCTGCCGATTACCTATTATTAAGATATTACGTGTGCGTAAGTCGATGACATTATACCTCTGCTTATGTTCTAGATTATGGCGAGACTTGATGCTATATTTAATGTTTTGGAGGAAGCTAATAGAGTTGATGCGCGTCATAGAAGCTGAGTGTTCACATGGCTAACCAAAATTGTTTGATAAAATGGTTGGAAAATTGTCTCTTTTATTAAAAATGCTGTCTCGTCGCTGAGACCTAGTTAAATTCAAGTAAGTCTATATAGTACGTTTGTCGAGCTTTATCAGAAGTAGAATATCATTATTTGACGATGAGTACCTAACTACCGGCTCAACTGTACAAGCTTGGCTCACGATTTTAGGGGAGACGAGACCAGCAGTTAATGGCTTAATGTGAAATAAAGATAAACAAATCCAAAATATATGAATTAGAACAATACCGGCTCAACTGTACAAGCTTGGCTCACGATTTTAGGGGAGACGAGACCAGCAGTTAATGGCTTAATGTGAAATAAAGATAAACAAATCCAAAATATATGAATTAGAACAATTACTTTTTTTTTATCACTGTCTAGGCAGTCGTTTGACCACAATCTTACATGATGGAAAGCGATGATGTGGTCGAAGGTGTAGCACGCATGCCTAGTAGATTAGACATATTCACTCTCGACTTGAACAGACCAGGGTTATAATAACGTAAATAAACAAACGTACGTCAACATGACATTTAAAATGCAAAAATAATTGACATTCATGTCAAAGTCGTCCTTTTCAAAGTTGTCACTGTCAATACGAGTATTAAACAGCCAGCAATCAATATTTTACTCAAACCGCGACGCGAACGCGGCCATAAGCTATGTTATAATAACCGGAAACCACCGGAAACAGATAACGCCGACGTTAAAACTCGATCGACAATTGATATCAATAATCGACTCGATTCCATGGTATCGTGTTCAAGAATGGATTTTTGTTTCCGATCTCGAGTTTGAGTGAGTTCACATCTCGAACGGGAGACGGATTCAAGAATAGCCCTGCAGATTTAATTTGTAGCAATACACGTTTGTGGTTTCTGTATTTCTTTTTTGTATTGCAACTTTATTATTTCCTTTTAAGCAACTCGTAAAAGGCCCTATTTTAAGCAAAAATCCATACTTACTATTTTGGTTTTTGGCAGAAGTAATTTTATTTGATTAAAAATGAGTTCCGACGAAACTCACTTTTTGTCATGGCGCGTATCATGTAAACAACATTAATAACTAATTCGATTTTCAAGATCTGCAGCAAAAGTGAAATCACAAGGCCCTGCGGTAACAAACATAGAGCGTTTGCGATCACGTGATCATGTCACCAAATTGAAAGATCTTGAGGACTTTTTACTGAAAGATATAATCGCCGTTTTGAATGAGTAACCTTTTAGGATAACAATTATTCTTGAAATATTTTCACGTCAGTCAATAATAGTTTGTTTTTTTAAAGTTAAATTTCAAAGTCAGTTTTGAAATATCGTTGGTTAAATGCTGGTATATTTTCCCTCTTTAGTCTCACAAACACATATTAATTGTGATTCAAACTATTTGGAATGCCACTTTTATTGATTTGAGCAGCGAGTCGGCAAAGAATAACCATATTGACCTTAAAAAAATACCTTACGAGTACCACACTTTTAACGTCTGTATGTTCGCGCATCACTTTAAAACTACTGAACCGATTACGATGCGATTTTCACTGTTGGGTAGCTTAGATCTGGTACTAAGTTTTGAACGCCAGTGCATTATAATCCAAGTGTCGGTTACCATCAGCTCAATGGCCTGCTCGTCCCGCCACTTAATTACAAACCAATCAACTTAGTTAATCATGTTCTTAACAATTAAAAGTAGAAGACGCAAAGAATTTAGTAATAGAGCCGTTACGCGTTAATAACGTCATAACGCTGCCAGACAAATTAATTATTATCATTTACATTTAGAGTAATACGTTGTAACGTTTTGTTAAGATATGCCATTATTCGCAATAACTAATTTAGTAGAGAAATTGTCCTTTGACTTTACTTTTAACCTTGTTTAGCCTGGTTTTCCAACGCAGTCTGTGAAATGGAAAGATATCTATACCTATCTATATTTAAACTTATAACTAGCGACCCCTCCCCCCCCGGCTTCGCACGGGTAGATATATAGAAAGATTAATTTAACCTTGTTTAGCCTAGTTTTCCAACGCAGTCTGTGAAATGGAAAGATATCTATACCTATCTATATTTAAACTTATAACTAGCGACCCCTCCCCCCCCCCGGCTTCGCACGGGTAGATATATAGAAAGATTAATTTAACCTTGTTTAGCCTAGTTTTCCAACGCAGTCTGTGAAATGGAAAGATATCTATACCTATCTATATTTAAACTTATAACTAGCGACCCCTCCCCCCCCGGCTTCGCACGGGTAGATATATAGAAAGATTAATTTAACCTTGTTTAGCCTAGTTTTCCAACGCAGTCTGTGAAATGGAAAGATATCTATACCTATCTATATTTAAACTTATAACTAGCGACCCCTCCCCCCCCGGCTTCGCACGGGTAGATATATAGAAAGATTAATTTAACCTTGTTTAGCCTAGTTTTCCAACGCAGTCTGTGAAATGGAAAGATATATATACCTATCTATATTTAAACTTATAACTAGCGACCCCCCCGGCTTCGCACGGGTAGATATATAGAAAGATTAATTTAACCTAGTTTAGCCTAGTTTTCCAACGCAGTCTGTGAAATGGAAAGATATATATACCTATCTATATTTAAACTTATAACTAGCGACCCCCCCGGCTTCGCACGGGTAGATATATAGAAAGATTAATTTAACCTTGTTTAGCCTAGTTTTCCAACGCAGTCTGTGAAATGGAAAGATATATATACCTATCTATATTTAAACTTATAACTAGCGACCCCCCCGGCTTCGCACGGGTAGATATATAGAAAGATTAATTTAACCTAGTTTAGCCTAGTTTTCCAACGCAGTCTGTGAAATGGAAAGATATCTATACCTATCTATATTTAAACTTATAACTAGCGACCCCTCCCCCCCCCCGGCTTCGCACGGGTAGATATATAGAAAGATTAATTTAACCTTGTTTAGCCTAGTTTTCCAACGCAGTCTGTGAAATGGAAAGATATCTATACCTATCTATATTTAAACTTATAACTAGCGACCCCTCCCCCCCCGGCTTCGCACGGGTAGATATATAGAAAGATTAATTTAACCTTGTTTAGCCTAGTTTTCCAACGCAGTCTGTGAAATGGAAAGATATCTATACCTATCTATATTTAAACTTATAACTAGCGACCCCTCCCCCCCCGGCTTCGCACGGGTAGATATATAGAAAGATTAATTTAACCTAGTTTAGCCTAGTTTTCCAACGCAGTCTGTGAAATGGAAAGATATATATACCTATCTATATTTAAACTTATAACTAGCGACCCCCCCGGCTTCGCACGGGTAGATATATAGAAAGATTAATTTAACCTAGTTTAGCCTAGTTTTCCAACGCAGTCTGTGAAATGGAAAGATATATATACCTATCTATATTTAAACTTATAACTAGCGACCCCCCCGGCTTCGCACGGGTAGATATATAGAAAGATTAATTTAACCTTGTTTAGCCTAGTTTTCCAACGCAGTCTGTGAAATGGAAAGATATCTATACCTATCTATATTTAAACTTATAACTAGCGACCCGCCCCGGCTTCGCACGGGTAGATATATAGAAAGTTAAAATTAGTAGGTACTTTATTTGGACCAACAGAACAACAACAATTTCTTACACAAAATGTTTATGTTTATAGGTTTTATATACGTACCATTTCATCTATAGTATTATTCTGCTTAACGCAAGGAGGTTGAATTACGGTTACTATTTCGTGTATTATTAGCATAGAGCATTTCCTACGTCAATGATTATTAGATGTTCTGTGATTTCGTTTCCATGGCAACGTTCCTTATACATTACCCCCTTACTTATAAAAAGTTATGCAATGGTTATGCAATGATAAATAATTCTGCGCAGTACAATTTTGTACTGTGCGGAATTTCTAATCATTGCTTAATTATTACATAACTTTTTATGAGTAAGGGGGTTAATCTCCTTCTTAGTTTGTGATCATACGTAGTATTTATATACTCTTTGGTGTGATACAATGTATTCGAGATTTTTTGCAAAATTTAATTCCTCGGGTTTCATTATTGCAATTTTTGAAGGGAACACTAATTTTTTGAAAAATAAAGTCCTGCTAGTGTTACTCGCTGATAATTTAGCTTACTTTATGTAAAAGAATTTTTAAAATCGGGTCCGTATTTTTTGAGTTTATGCATTACAAACAAGCAAACAATCAAATCTTTCCTCCTTATAATATTAATAAATTATTAATATATAAATGTAGATAAAGCAATAGCAACAAAAAAGTCTGTACAAAGATAATTAAAAATGAAATGGTCTAGGGTACATAATATAAGCTACTGAACAAGAATATAACATTTTAAAAATTCGTGTCTGTCTGTTTGTGTGTTTGTCTGTCTGTATGTTTGTTCGCGCATCACGTAAAAACTACTGGACCGATTGTGTGGTTTTCACTGCTGGATAGCTTATGTTTTGACTTAAAACTGGGGTACTTTATATCTCCATCCGATGAGTAGAAGCCGAGCAATTGATAAAAATATTTTTGATGGCTGAAGGAATTTTGATCAAATGCTGGTATATTGGTATTTTAGGTCCTGGAATAGCACAAAGAGTACTTTTAACCTACAGAAATGACCACGGGCATCAGCTAGTTTAATTATATGGCTAAACTTGGCTTGAAATATCATTAAACGTTGATGTTTCAACAATTGTTAGTTTTAGCTGGCTGTTTCATGAAATTATCGACCACTTCATGAAGTTATCAATTCTATGATAATGCCTACGACATATACATATACATACATAGACTTTTAAACTCATTACCCATCCCTTGCTTCGCCATACGGGTAAAAAGGTAAAACATTTTCTTTAAGTAAAATTATCTAATGTAATTGTAAAAATCATGTCATACGACATAACCACAGTACTCATATGTCAGGATATATTGGTGTACTGTGACATAAAATTCAAATTTTTCTGTACATCGTCCCATGTGCATTCAATAAAGATAGTTCACTGTTCGAGAGTGCGACAACCATATTTCACCCATTATTGTCCGTTATCGACGTGACAACGGCTACACTGAACCAAACAGTTTATCGTACAATGCACGTGTCAAATTCTTGTGCAATATAATTCATAGCTTTATAACTTATTAGCTGCGGCCTGCAATTAGAGATGATGATGATGATGATGAAAAGTATCATATGTGTTATTCCAGGATATAAGCTATCTCCATTACAAATTTCATCAAAATTCGTTCAGGGTGCGTGAGTGATGATGATAGTGATGATGTTGAAAAGTATCATATGTGTTATTCCATGATATAAACTATCTCGATTCCAAATTTCATCAAAATCTGTTTAGCCGTTTGAGAGTGAAGGAGTAACAAACATACATACACATACGCATATGCACATTTTCGCCTTTATAATATTAGTGTGATTTTTGTGGCAATAAACAATTTATAATTATTATTATGTTTTTTTTATATGTTGTGGCGATATCGTATAATTGATCACTTCATGAAATAGACAATAATTTTATGATATGGTTCTATTTCTTGAAATGGTCAGCTAAAACTAACCATATCGTTTAAACATCAACGTTTAATGATATTCCAATCCACGTTTGGCCATATCATAGCACCTTTGGTATCAATACACCTTTGGTTCATGATACCAAAGGTGTTCAAACCGTGTTTTTTTTCTAGCCTAGAAAAATATTATTTTAAGGCTATAAAAACCACGAAGACGAAGGCGGGAGCTTCTAACCTATGACGGCAAGTCGGGCTTCCGCCTAGCTCCTCTCTTTTACGATATGATCACTAATGTTTCAAATCAAATATATATGTTCTCAAAAAAATATACAAGGCATATACAAAAACAAAGCAATAATAAAGAAGTACAGGTTGAGTCAAAAGTTACAATATATTAAAAATTTCTAAATTAGTATAGCCTGAGATACCTTTTACTTTCCAAGATAAACTTTTCACACCATTTACTCACAAAACTGTAATTATACCTATTTATCCGTCTAGTCATCGTCAGTATGCATTCAGTAATAAAAATAAATTATTATAAAAAATATATAAAACCCGACTACGAACAAAACTAATTTGACAAAAATTTAAGTGAGGATGGTTACTAACCAACTTTAAATCGTTATATATCCTAAATAGTCATTCAAAATGAAGATGAGAAATCTAAAAATGATTTTTAAATACCTATTCAATGATACCCCACTTGACATAACTCGTCGACTTTAATTTTGTTCGCCATATTGAATTTTGATTAAATGAAATTAAATTAAATTTACTGATACTAGATGTATAGCAATCTAGAGTCCCATACAATCTACCCCATTTAAGAGTGTGCAACATATTATCTATAATTCTACAGCGTGCATTATATACAAGTTTATAATCTCTATCCAAATGTCAATATTAATATAATTCATTAATTTTATACAATTTTAATAGGCATGAATGTCAAACGGGTACCAATTATATTTTATTAAACACACTGTATGTTACATTTGCTTTAATATTTCATTAACACAATAGTAATTTTTAGCTCGTAGCCAGCATAACAATTTATTTTTAAATATTTTTACCTCTAATGTTTTTATATCTCTTGGTAAAGCATTAAACACTTTATAATACACATAGCATGACATTGTTTATGGTAAAGGGTTGTCTTAGGATGTGTATCATAGATTAGTCTGTCCGGATTTCTAGTATTTCTGGGATAGACATCACGTGCCGTCCTGAAATATTGGGGGTTTGTTTTTACGCATGTTGCAAGCTCAAAAATGTACATGCACGGAAGGGGTGTAATACTGAGTTTCTTAAACAGAGGTTTACAAGACTCGAATAGAGGTACACCACACATTGCACGTACGCACTTCTTTTGGGCTATAAAGACCTTGTTAGCGTCTGCTGAGTTGCCCCACACCAATAGACCGTATTTTAGTATTGAGGACACATAACCATGATAACCGTACACCGTACTTAGAGCTGAGGTTTGTCTCAACTTGGAGAGAACATAAACGTATCGGTTCAATTTACTACACAGGTAACGCACGTGAGATTTCCAATTCAAATTTTGGTCCAAGAATACTCCTAAAAAATTATTTTCATGTACTTCATTAATAGCAGTGTTTTTGTGATTAATATTTTGTTTAAGCTGCTTATTACCATAATTTTGAAATTGTTTGTAGTTTGTTTTCTTCATATTTACATTAAAATTATTTGCATTTAACCAAATTGTTACATCTTTAATTGTGCTATTAAATTCATTTTCATAATTACTGATACAATCATCACAGGGGATAATTATTGAAATTTCATCGGCGAATAACGTACATTTATATATTATTATATCAAGGAAATCATTTATGTAAAGTAAGAAAAGTAAAGGCCCAAGAACGCTTCCTTGAGGTACACCACATGTGTTTACTCTGCAATCGGATTTCGTTACTACAGATTTATGATTTAAACCAGATAGTTCCACATACTGTTTTCTGCCTTGCAGATATGAAGATAGCCAATTTAACGCCGGTCCTCGGATACCAAGACTTTCTAACTTGTTCAACAATATATCGTGGGAAACGAAATCAAAAGCACGAGTCATGTCAAAAAATTCAACTCTACATAGCGTTTTTCTATTAATATTTTTGGTCACTTTATGAACTAGATTGCATGCAATGTTGACTTATTACTTTGGAAGCCAAATTGCTCCTTTTTGATGATTCCAAATTTATCGGCGAAATTGATATTTCTTTTATGAAAGAGTTTTTTTTTTTTTGTAAATACCGATAATAATGCAATAGGGCGATAGTTACTAATATGTTCTTTGACTCCCTTTTTGTACAATGGGTTGACAACTGATAATTTTAGCTTGTCGGGAAAACAACCTGTTTCGAAGGATACATTTATCAAAAATGTAAAGACAGGTGCTAAAATGAGTTTACAGCGTTTCACAACTTTAGTGGAGATTTCATAGAATCCCTCTGAATTTGTGTTTTTTAGGGATTGGGTTGTGTTACTTATTTCTGTTGGAGTACATGGCATTAAAAACATACAGATACAGATACAGATATTTATTAGTAAAATAAATTTACAAGTCAATTATATAATATAACTCAACTAAAAAATAATATAATATATTCTCACAATATAAATACGTTATGTCATTATCATGTTTAATGTTTTGTCCGACATTAATTCCGCTACAGAATAATATCGTTTTTTTAATTAGTAGTCTTTTCAATTATTTTTAAATACGTTGGTGGAAGCTGTGTCTTTTAATTCATTTGGTAGGCGGTTATACAAGCTTGGTCCACCTATAGTACATAGGTATACTGACTTATTGGACTTATTGGTGTGAGCAGGTATTTTCAGTCTGTGCTTATGTCTAGTCGGGTATCTGTGTGAAGCTCCCAGGTGTTCGAAAAGGTGTAGATTATTTCGAACAAATAAATTCTGGTAAACCAGTATGGATGGGACTGTCATTATACCAAGTTCCACAAAATATGGCTTTGCAGATACCTCCCATTTTACCGTCATAATGGCACGTATAGCTCGTTTTTGTAAAATAAGAGCTCGCTGGCACTCCGCTGCTTCTCCCCAAAGCTTGGTTCCATACAAGATTACAGAGTGCACAGTTGCGAAATAGCAGCTTCGCACAGCATGTCTAGGAGTTGAAGCCGCAAGGCGACTCAAGGCAAAACACGCCTGGCCCAAACGGGCACACAGTTTATCTATATGTAAGTCCCATTTCAACGCGCAATCCACATAGAACCCCAGCAGCTTCACAGACGAGACTTGCTGTAAGGCGCAGTCTTGTACCACTACGGCTAATGCGTCCTGTGGTCTATTTGCTAGATTGAAATGGACGAAACAAGTTTTTTCTATATTTAGCGCGTAACCATGTATGTATGGAACCACTTTTGTAGCTGCTGAGCGACCCCTGCTAACTTCAACTTCAATGCAGGTACGTTCGGAGCTATCACCAGTGCTGCGACATCATCAGCGAACATATAGATTTCAGCTTCGTTGATCGAATTTGGTAAATCGTTAAGCAGGAGAGCGAAGGTAGTGTTTGAGAGGCAGAATCCTTGTGGCACGTCCAGGTCTGGGGTACCTTCATCAGAACGGATTTTGCCTGCATCGCCAATTACTCTCTGACTTCTCTCGGTTACAAAATCCGTCATGAGCTTTTCAGCCGTTCCCCTTATTCCGTAGTGCCCAAGTTTAGCCTGTATCAAACTACAATCCGCGGTGTCGAAAGCACGAGACAGGTCACAACAAATTGCTGCCATCTGCTTTTTATGCTCACGCGCTTGCAACACTTTCCATATGACTTCTCGCACCAAGGACGCTGTCGACCTGGCCGCTCGATATGCATACTGCCTATCAGTGAAGACGTTACAACTGTCCAGAAAGGCAAGAAGTCTTTTGTTTATCCCGACTTCAAGTATTTTTGCAACTGCTGGTATGATTGAAATCGGTCGATAGTTTTTTGTAGATGATTTATCCCCTTTGCCCTTATTCTATGGGTATGATTTTATCCTTCTTTAGTGCACCAGGATAACTACCGCTTTTAAAGCATCTATTAAAGAGTTCTGACAGGACTGGGGCTATAATTTCGGCAATGTCTCGTAATGTGTCCATTGATAGATCATAAATATGTGCAGTTTTCTTGGCAGCAATTCCGAATTTTATTACGTTCACGATTTCACAAGCTAAAAAGGGTTTTAGGTATAGTGAACACATATTGTATGGGATTGCTTGGGACAGAATTCTCATACTGCATGTTTTTGTAGCTAATGGAGCTCCAGCCTAAGCACCGGCTGTCAGCAAAGCGTTGTTAAGGTAGTTCACAACATCCACTTTATTCACAAACGGCTGTCCGTCTTTACGTTTTACTGACTCAGTGAAATCTATCCTGGCATAAGCGCCACGACCAGTTTCTTTATTTACGATACTCCACATCGTTTTACTTTTGTTGCAGCTAGATTGTTTTAAGTTATTATAGTATAAAGATTTGGTAACATTTAATTTATTGTTATAAGTTTCAGTTAAGTTTTCATGAAATAATTTAATGTCACTAACATTAGGGAATTGCACTTTTAATCTATTGATGTCATATAATAATTTATTTAATTTTATAATGTCATTTGTAATCCAATTCGATTCCTCCTTACGGACTGGCCTTTGCGTTGCGCAGTCCGGTAAAAAGCGTACTCTTCTAGTCTAGAGTGTGTCCATATTTCACGCACTATTGTCCCGCTATCGCCGTGACAACGATACAAAGAGCGGTAGATTTATGTAGGACCCGTCTTTATTTAGCGGGAATATTTTACACTGGATAGTTATAGAAGGTGAAACGTTCGTTGTAAGGTAATGCGTGATTTTATATAAGGTACTAGCTTTCCCGCCCGCGACTTCGTCCGCGTGGACTACTATTTATAGCGAAAAAATAATAGTTTAAAAAAACTAAAATCACGCTTTATATAGAAAACAAAACTAAAAAATAGAAAATAAATTTTAATAGTGTAAATAAGAAAAAAAGTTTTTATTTCAAAAAAATCGTGGGGTGCATGGGTCAATAGTTATAAATATTTCATTGACAGATATGAGAAGCACCCCACGTTTTTTTTTAAATAAATCATTTTTTTCTTATTTAAACTATTAAAATTTATTTTCTATTTTTTAGTTTGGTTTTCTATATAAAGCGTGGTTTTTAGTTTTTTTAAACTATTATTTATTTTCTACTTTTTAGTTTGGTTTATTTATAAGAGCTATTTTTTTATTTTTTTTCGAATTATTGCATTGTCATCGGTCATTCAAATTGTCATTCAAATTTTGCACACCTGTCCATTGACAGGTGTGCAAATCTGACCGTTTAAAGTGGGTCAAAATAGCGTCCAAAGGAGTCGGTTACAAACATACAAGTGAAGCTAATATAAAGCGTATAAAAAGCATCCTATGTTCTTCTAGGATATTAAAAATCAATGCAAAAGTAGGTGTAGCACCGGTGCTCCTGAAGTTTTTTGACAGACTTGTTATTTCGATTCCATGGCAACCGTTCCTCACAGTGAGTAATCAACATTTTACCAGTTTTTCCGTGGAAACTTACAATTTTCCGGCACAAAAAGTATCCTGTTTTATTCTAGGGTATAAGCTATCTCCATTCCAAATTTCATCAAAAGCCGTCCAGAAATTAATTACACAATTTCTACAATATATATTCATTTCATTTTTTCATTTTAGCTGTTATCGCGTGAAAGCTCCCCAAACAAACAAACAACGTTCACTTTAATATATTGGTATGAAAGATTAATAGAAAAGAGGAGAATCTATAAGAACCAATAAAAAACAAATGCTTTTGGATGGCTTTTGGAAAGGATTTTCGATGGCTTAACGGATGACCTCTATCATTTAAGATGCTTTAAGAATCTCTTATGCGTGATCTTATATTATTTCTATAAGAAAAAATATATTACAGTTATGTTAAGCAGGCGTAAAGACTGCTATAAAAATATTACAGTTATTACAGTTATGTTAAGCAGGCGTAAAGACTGCTATAAAAATATTACAGTTATGTTAAGCAGGCGTAAAGACTGCTATAAAAATATTACAATTATGTTAAGCAGGCGTAAAGACTGCTATAAAAATATTACAGTTATGTTAAGCAGGCGTAAAGACTGCTATAAAATAAAATGTAAAACTAAAATTTCCTAAGTGCAAAATAGCCGATCCAAAGTTTGTACACCAAGCACACATATACTACCAAACCACTATACCACTAACACCCAAACGGCGGCGTATGAATTGGGAATTTCCCATATAAGATAAACATTCCCGATAAAGACCTGATCGGTATTTACACGTTAACCACAACAGTTTCTGAAATGTAATTGGAACAGGATTCATTTGCGTATTGATACATGAAATACGATGCCCATTACAATGGGAATCAAGGGATCACGTAATATGTAGATTAGGACTGATTTGGCTTAATGTTTGGATTCCCATTTCATCAATTACCATATTAATCCTTTTATCTACATGATATTTACGACCTTTGAACAGAAATTAAATTGTTGATATTATGAAGCTTCATATTAATAATTTACACTTAATTCGACGTCATTACTTTTATAAACTACTTAAACTTTGGGGACATTGCTTATATTATGAGAAATATTGTACAAGTTTTCAACATTATATTTTAGTATATATTTATGTATGGATTTTTCCCACAGCATATGTTTATGTGGCTGTTTTCAGTTAAAATTAACTCTAAAATTAGAGCTCCTTGGTTCAAATAAAGAGTTTGTATTATGAACGGGGTCTCATTTAATCGAATGTAAGTCATAAACTCGCTTAAGTCCAGTTTAAACCGCAAACTAAATGAAACTTGTTCTTTAATGTACCTTAATATGAAACTTACTTTTATAGGTAGGTACGAATAAAGCAATTTCATATTAAGCCTACGCCGTAAGTGCCTAAAAAACTTAGAAGCATATTTAGCTGAAATTACCATAGTTACCCAACATTATTGTGATGCCTTAGTTACTTAAAGCTTACAAGATGAGAAGCTTACTTTGTCTACGCTGTAAATAAAATATTACAACTAGGAAAGAAGAGCCAGCGCGATAGATAGGTCACCAGAAGTAGCGTAGATTCAGTGCAGGAAGACAGCTTGTGCTAGATCAGCTGAAACCATACTTACCTAAAATGGACGTTCAGCACTAACACCGTCATCCAAACACTAAGTGACACCAATATCATTGTAAACAGCAAGTACTTTCCTAACAGCGGTATCGCCAGCGAGGTCGGTGGTATAATCTCAGCCAACAGCAGGAAAAATACCGTCAAGGACACCAGTATAGAGATGCTTAACGATATCTAGGAGAGAGAAATAAATTATATATTACCTGAAATGCACGTTAACTATGCAAACGGTAACCAACACGCTCAATGAGACCAGTATCATGGTGAATAGTAGATATTTCCCAAGCAAAGGTATCGCCAGGGAGGTTGGCGGGATGATCTCAGCCAGACCAAGGAAGAACACAGTGAGGGACACCAGGATGGAGATGCAGAGCGATATCTAGGGAAGAGAAGTCTCTTTTGAGTTACACAGTCACTTAATGGCTGGATTTTTGGTGCACTAGTTTCGATCGAGATGCTTATGTTATGGATTTATTATTTAATTGTAGCGATTCACAAACATGTTTTTATACAGATCTTATATTAGGTATTGAAACGTTTTAATTCATTACGTAGTAGTTTAGGGTTAAACAACCTTTAGCAATAAAACAAAGCTGTGTATTTATTATTGGTATGCCTACTCGTAGTGCACTTAAAATCCAATGAATTTCAAATTTCTTTACATTGTCTTTCCACTGTCTACTCATACACATATTATATACACTCAGATGGATATATGGGATGATGTTCAACTTAAATTGGTAGGGAAATAATGGATTATTGGTAGCTAAGATTATAAATACTGCCTAGGATTATTATTGACATTATCAGGCTTCAAAGCTACTTAAGTAATTCCCAATACATATTGTCATGCACACGAGTTCACATAAGTATTACATGTGTTCTAGATTATATACAGGTAATATTATAAGGAAAACAAAATTATTATTTAATCCATACGACATTTTTTTTAACCACATTCTACTAAAATGAATTTTCCAACTGGCACACATGTTTCTCTCAACATTTACCAACGTGCATATCTAAATTAAATAATTTCCCAACGGTTACGTGGTCTTCTTACGATTTATTTTTCTTTCCCAAAGACTACGCCACCTTATCCCATATTTTTTCATTTTAAAGTGTGGAAAGACAATAAGACGCTATAAAATCTGATGGAGCTACAAATGTCTAAAACAAAAAAGACTATTAGACGGATGCGGAATGGGTGGTGGATTTCTGGCTAGAATGAGCATGCATCAAAAGCATTATCTGTGTATCAACGCTCTAAGATTTTTAAGGGATGCAATTATAGTAGCTCAAAATACTGTTTATAGGATTTCTAAAGATGATGTTGCAAATTGTGCTAAACATATTTCTTTCTTTACGGAATATTATTTTAAGTTTAATTAAGGACATTTTCAAATGTAAATTTCATTTTTACATATTAGTTCTATAAAAAAGAGCTTGTTTATAATGAACTAACTTTATAACCTGCCATTTCTCAATGAAGAATATTGTTATTTGAAATTAAACGGCAAAGTATTTTAAAGTTTTAAGACCCCAAAAATGACAGAACGTTGATTACACGTGGCATACATTTCATTCACACATAAAATACACATAAATATTATTCAACACTTACCTTTTCGCCAGAGTCCGATGGTAAGTAAAACACCAGTACAGTAAGGAAAGTCAGACCAACGCACGGTATAATTAAATTCACAGTGTAGAATAGGGTTTTTCGACGCATTGTTAGTTTAAATGTTATGTCTGAAACAAAATGAAAAATAAGAATACTAGGTTTTATTCTGACTGAATTAAATATGTTTATAGCTCCGATGAAAGAAACAAATAAAGATCAAGAACTTAATACTTACTATTATTCAAAATGCGATCACGCGACTATTTGTGGTGTGAGTGTCGCGTCGTCGCGTGATATGTAGTCGATTAGTTATGTGTGCTGCCCGGCTCAAAACTATGGATAGTGGCTTTTTACTTTTCATGATAATTAAGTTTAGTTGCCTATTTGCCAATTAAAGAAGCCGTCTCCAGTATAAGCGGGCCATGCGCGGACTTTTGTTTTGCGCGGAGTATTGGTGGAACACGAATCGGGCGAACTTAGCGACTCCTTATTTGTTTCTTTCATCAAAGGTTTATAGTTGCTGACGCAGGCTACATACTACACGATAGGCAGTTATTGTCATAAAAACGTAAGCAAGTAAGGGCACCAAGTATATAAAATTGGTATGCGGAGGGCCAAGGTTCGAACCGGGTGCCGGCCGTTAGACTGAAAGCTCTTTGTGACCATTTGGCCACCACGTCTCATTTACACTTGGCTACTTTAATTTCAATAATTTAAATTAGGATTTTACGATAACTTACCTGAAAAAGGCTCAGGACAACAAGGGTAGTACTCTTCATTCCTAGTTGCAGGTACTTCCAATATGTCCCATTCTACTGATAGGTAAAACTCGCTCAGATCTATACCAACGTGAACCAAGCTACTGCCGGGTGACTGATCCATGTGCTTGAGATCCACCTGAGAAATAACGACACTATTTAACATACATTTATAATATCGATGATACAAAGAATCATGATGGATAATGTAATGTCCGAGGTGGTACCTATAGGTTACGCTTATCAAGCAATTGTTGGGTGTTTCCCATATGTTCCATGAAACTTGACGTCATCAGACAAAATGAGTCTATTTAATTATTTGTTCCATAGAACAAATTAAACTTTTTTCCTAAACTGTTTAGAACAAACATTAAAACCTTTCTGGTTTGTGATGTCATCACAGAGTCACTCTTTTTCCACTTCCTAAACTCTTCCAAACTCAGCATTTTTTTACTATTTTTATAATTTACTCAAAATACTCACGCCAATTGTGACATGAAGATTTTTCATAAAATGCAATATTTTAATCACGTGGAAGAATTTGGGATAAACTAGATTATTATTTAGTCCCATGACGTCACTGAAAAGTGAAGTCGGAAGAAATGCTAGTATATAGTTATATAGAACAAATCAGTAAAAAATAGACTCATTTCGTCCGATGACGTCATGTTCCATGGGACAAATGGGAACCACCCCAATTGTTGAATCGTTTGTCACTCTACTCGTACATAACAATTATATAACTATATAGGTACGCATAAATGTTGAGCGCATTTGGCTTTAATAATTTGAAAAAGGAGCATCGGGTAAGGTAACATAACGGTTGGGTAATTTCCCAATGTATTATTTTTTCGATCCCGCTCTTTTATTGGATGGTTTAGATGTGTGACTATTTTCTAGTTGATGCGGTATAAAGGATTTTAATCTACTTTTGTATTTTTTTCGCAGAAGTCTTGATTTCTTTACTAACTTAGTTTTTTTGACCAAACTAACGTTAGTAAAGTGTTGATTATTTGTATGTTGGTAGTCCAATAGTGACTCTTATAAGACACTAAAATCATATTGTTTGTTGTTGTTTGTTTGTCGTATGAGGTAGTGCTGGCCTCTGGTGTCAGAGTTTGTCAAGTTGCCCGAAGGCCTCTGACATGGCTTAACGACTGCTATTAATCAATAACAGCCGGGTCCGACAGCTTAACTTGCCCTCCGAAGCACAGAGCGATGGAAACCCGCACATAACTTCGAAAAGTCATAGGTGCGGAGCCTAGGACCGAACCCGGTATCGTTGGATTCTAAGTTGCACTATTGAACTATCTATCGCTCTAAATCATATTTTAATAGTAGAACCATCGCAGGAAGTCATTGGATGGAGGTGGCACAAGATCGCTCGTGATGGTGCTCTTTGGGGGAGGCCTAAATTCAGCAGTGAACTTCTAAAGGCTAAAATGATGATGATGACTAGTGTTTCGTTGGTCAAAATAACCAAGTTTGTGATTAAATCTGGACTTTTGCAAATTAAAATACAAAAATGGATTATCTCCGATAATATCAAAAATCGCGGAACATACCTATTTTCATTCATACCATATTTCTTGGAATAGCCTGTATGAAAATGTTCCGTACAATCATCTCGCATGACAATAACACAGAAACCTCATAGAGATGTTACAAACCTGAGCACCATTGTAAGTCCAAGAGCCGAACTTCATGAAGCAAGTTTGCTCGTCAAAGGGGAAGTACTCGACGTTGATTTCACAGGAAGACTTGTAGATCGCAGGTGGCTTCCAGTTAACCTCTCCAGTGTACTTTAGAGTCGCTTTCGTCATTAGAGTCACCTGGAACATAACAAATAGTGTTTTAATTGCTTGCATGCTTATGTGAAGTAGTGCTAGCCTCTGAAGTCAGAGTTTGTCAGGCCACCCGAGGGGCTTTGACATGTCTCGATGACTGCTATTAGTCAATAACAGCCGGGACCCACAGCTTGTCGTTTACAAAGTCATTGGTGCGGAGTCTACGACCAAACTTTGTATCGTTGGATTCTAAATCGCATTAGTATACCGTTAGGCTACTATCGCTCTTTTTAGTTCAGTATGTAAATTTATTATCAGAAAAGCTATTTGTTTACATTGCTCATAACTTGCAAAGTTACAGTTTTCAGTTGCACCATATACTTTTTAAGGCGGGGTCAGTCCTGAAATCAGAAAAGACGAATAGCGAAACGTCGAGAATGACGTAATGAATCAACTGTATGCAAACCAAAAAATACTGTGGAAAGAAAAGTATACTACATACAACAAATAACCAAACAGAATTTTCAGGAATGGCTTGGTATCCTTGGAAAAAACACTATCACATGAAAATAGATTGTTGCAGCGATGTTCTCGTTATTTTCAGCGACAGCAACTTTTTTTATTAATTATTTAGTAACCCTATTCAACTAAACAAATAACCGAACACGTTTTTTTTAATTGAATTTTGTACATTGAGATATCGATAGAAAAGCACAAAATTTATCTAAAATCGACTCCCGAGCTGCATCACCTCTCCCGCTCACACTGCACCTGGACGAGCAGGACAAACATTTGAAAGCCTACCCTGCCTTAAAACAAACGATAAACTGACAGAAAAAACATATTTTTTTAAATGTTTTTTTCATGTTCTGTAGCTTATAAGATCCCTAGACTATTTTGTTTTTAATTACCTTCATTATACAGACTTTTTGTTACCTACTGCTTCATTATAAGTATATATGTACATCTTGGGGGCTCAGTGCATCCGTCACGCGTCTTGTTTACAACCCTCAATTGTTATTTCACAAATAACGGTGTCTACCTAAAGAAATAAATACAAGAGAATCTTACTTCATAGTTGCCATCCCAATTGTTGTAAAGCACGATGTCAGGAAGCCAGATGTGTTCAGAAGGTACGTACAGCATCTCCACTCCTCCATAATCGTCCGGATTCCATTGCAACTTGTAGTCAAACCATTTCTAGAAAAAGGTGGTATATATTATTTATTTCAGGAAATAAATCCATAAAAAGAGTATACAAAGATAACACTAAAATAAAAGAACATAAAATGAAAAATAATAATATTTGGAATAGGAACAATAGGTACCTACCTATTATCTTAAAACTAGGACCGTGGGGAACGGAAGCACAAACTATTCAAAAAAGGATTGTAATGTTTTCTGGGTGCATGTATGTTTGTTAGTATGTATGTATGTATGTATGTATGTATGTATGTATGTATGTATGTATGTATGTATGTATGTATGTATGTATGTATTTATGCCACCATAACATCATCCCGAGTAACACATTTTTTTTTTTAAATTCAGTTTTGTTCAGTATGGCTCCAAAATCAAATGCGGAAAACTTCGAATTTAACAATATGGGTATCAAATTGAAGGCCCTGATGAGCACATTCCAAATATATATAATTTATGTATATAAGTATTTGTTTGGCACGGTAGTCGTGCTATCTAAATTTGTAATTTATGGCTCGTCAAAAATCTTTCTGATCGATGCAGCGCGTGACCAATATGCTGGTACTTATTTGGCTCATCGAATTAGCATTGCAATTCAGCGGGGCAATGCCGCCAGCATGTTGGGTACGCTGCCAACTGGCAGTAGGCTAGAACACTTGAACTACCTATAAGGCTGTAATGGCATCCACATGCCCAACCCACGTTGTCCAACTGTTTCATATAGTAGCTATATTTAGTGTAATTAGTTAATGAAGCTACATGCCCAATTTAAAAAAACTACACATCATTGTGTCGCGTCATTTCTTATTCTCGTTCATGTGGACAGATATCCAATGTTTGAAAAATGGACTGTTAACATTGTCAGAGACAGCAGCGAATATTTTATTGTCGGAGCAACATAATATATATCCATATATAGTTATAATAAATCTATATCTATCTATACTTCTAATAAAGCAGTATGTATCAAAAAGTATGCACTAAGAAGATAATAATACAAAACTAGAGTCCATACATAAGTAACTTATGTGTACTGCAATAACACAAAGGTTACTTTTAACCCAGAGAAATGACCACACAGGCTAAACCGCGGGGACAGCTTGTACAATATAATTCTTGTAAATTTATTTTAACCCAGAGAAATGACTACACAGGCTAAACCGCGGGGACAGCTTGTACAATATAATTCTTGTAAATTTATGTTAACCCAGAGAAATGACTACACAGGCTAAACCGCGAGGACAGCTTGTACAATATAATTCTTGTAAATTCAGGTAATCTGAAAAATAGATTTAAGAAACTTGAGAGAGAGAAGTTTTCATCACTCTGAGATACCTACTAGATTCCTATGCAAATTAGATTCCAACGATACCAGGTTCGGTCCTAGGCTACGCACCAATAACATTTCTATGTACGGTGTTCCATCGCTCCGTGTTCCGGAGGTCCCGGCTGCTATTGACAGCAGTCGTTAAACCATGTCAGAGGTCCTCAAGCGATATAGATACCAGAGGCCAGCACTACCCAATACGACATACAAAGAAAGTCTTGGTAACCATATTACACTGCCTACTGCCTCTACTAACATTATAAAATTAACTTAAGAAAAACATAATAAAACGAGCGAATATTTCTAATGCGGATATAAAAAAAACTGTGGTGGCGATTTTTCTACCAAGAACTATTATGTTTGCCTTAGATAAGTCAGTAAGGTTGATTTATAATTAGATAAGTCAGTAAGGTTGATTTATAAATAGTTTGCTTGTTCAACCTAACTAACTTAACTAGTTTTATAAGTGCAATTCTATCAGATATAGTAGTTTGTTGGCATAAAATTCGCAACTTAGTATTTTTTACGCATGATTTCATTTTTTTATGCGCCCAATCAATAATTTTCCAAGAGAAAGTAACTCTGTCTCTTCGTCCATCTGATTACCTTTTCAAGATTAATCGGATGAACCAATATTAATGAAATTTGATATGAAGATAGTTTGAGCCCTGGAGAATAACATACTTTTTATCGCGAAAACAGGAGTCCGCACGGATGAAGTCGCGGGCAAAAGCTAGTCTGGTATAAAAGAACTCACCTGTTCTACCCAAAGGTTTGTGGTCATGACCTGGTTCTTCAAGTTGACCTCCATGAGCTGCGACAACTTGAGGCCAAGCCTGACAGTCAGGATATCGCTGACGTTGGTCACGGGTCTGATCAACCGGTTGTAGTTACTGAGCAGGTCGTCGTATAGACGTTTGACGTCCGGGTTGGCTTCTAGGAGCTTTACTCCTAAAAATAAAAATACAAATTGATGAAAATATAGTGTAAATAAATTTAGTGTAAATAAATATAGTGTAAATAAATATAGTGTAAATAAATATAGTGTAAATAAATATAGTGTAAATAAATATAGTGTAAATAAATATAGTGTAAATAAATATAGTGTAAATAAATATAGTGTAAATAAGTACTTGTTTTAAATTTTAGAAGGTTTATCTTCACACCAATCAAGCAAGCAAACAATATCAGGGTTACCGCAATATTACATTATGTTATAGTGTCAGTATGTATTTGTATAATAACAAAACTGAACTGAAGAAACAATCTTAAAAGCAAAATAATACTGTAATAACTAACTCAGTATTGTGTCTTACTTGAAACTACGAATAAAAAAATAGTTAGTGTATATTTTTGTGGATAGAATATTTAAGGAAATAACTCACCCCAACAGTTTCTGGCAAATGTCAGAAACAAAAATATAAGTCCGACCTTCATTTTAATCAACTTTCACAATATTTTCATAGCTAAGATTTCAGCGTAGCATGTTTAGGTATTAGGAACCCAAAAACATACAGAAACGCGCATGCGTAATCAATATTGTACTAAACTACGGAAGTTACGCCCTTCGTAGCATTGAACTACGCGTGGTTATGGGCTACGAGATGTGCTACATCAAAACGCTACGTGAGAAGTGCTACGAGTTTGTGTCGAAGTACTGAGAATAATCAACAGATGGCGTTGCATCTAAAGTTCACGCTACCTCAATAAAATGGTTTAGGGAACAGTAAAGTAGGTACTATATAATAAATTATTTAATTAAACATTAAAATAATAGTTACATAAACACTAAAGATAACATAACTATTTACAACAATTTAGATTTTTCTCCAACGCTATCTCTTAGTCTCTCGTTTCTTTAGGTATTGTATACTTCTGTAGGGGTCATCGTGTGGTCCGCCGTTATCTACAACACAATATAAATATACTTATAACGCACATTTAGACGGAAAGACAAATAATTAATTTAATACATAAGAAAGGGATAGCAGCATAAAAGTGGGATGAGTTTCAAAATAAGTAGCTCAATCACAATTAAATAAACATATGATTATCTCTGGAGAAAAGAAATCAAATTCTGCCATGAAGTCCCAAAGCTTGCCCAATTACATATGTTTAATCTGGTTTCCCAGTACATTTATGGCGTTCAAGTGTTCGTTATGATCGCGTGGATAAATTATTGTATTGTTCATACCTCTTGCGAATTTAGGCACTGGGATAAGACTAATGGGAAATAAATATGGATTTAGCACTCTTTTCACGATTATGGTCTTCTCTTGCGCCATTTTATATTCTGCAACAAAAAAACACAATTAGAAGCACGCACTTTAAATGAAAAGATATGGTGCAAAAATCAAGCCTAATTAAAATCTTAGAGACAAAGCTTTAGAAAGAACGGTTGGGAAAAAAGTGTCTAATGAGTAGGGAACAACCAACAACCGACTCAATGTACAGTGTTCTCACTGTACAGTGCCACCAACTTATTTGTAAACTGAATGGTGCCGTGAGTGTACCAGTCAATCATTTCTCTAACGGGCGTATTCCGAAGCGTCGGTAGAGTCAGAACGGTATTTCCTTTTCCAGTGTGAGATTTAACTCTGTTGGCACATGAAAGGGAAATTTACTTTTCAAACTAAAAGAATACTTAGTTTATCTAAATTTTGATTGATTTGATCATTTTATATTATTTTATGTATTTCTCCTTATTCATGAGATGTTAATTTTGACTTTTTATTTTTGCCTACTTACAAAAAAATACTTTGACTTTGACTTTGAATCGATAAGTAGACCGATCAAAAAACAGAAAAATACTGAAAATGTGAAACTCATTCGTGGTGGCTATAGTTCCTTTGCCACTTCACAGATAAGTTGGTGTACTGTAAGCACGTCTATGAAGTTTACTGTTGCAAGTCGAACGGAGTCTTTACTACGGATCACCGAAGGGGAAAGGAAGAAAGGCTGCGAATAAAATTTTGTATGCCAGTTGCATGTTTGAACGATATATTGGCTTCGTTGACGCACTAATTGCACACATATATATTTATTACTATTTTAAATGCTGTAAGCGCCATTCGTCACTCTTAAGAATACCTATACTTATAATAAAGCAATAGGTATGAAAAAGTCTGTAGAAACAAGATAATTTTTAAAAAATGGTCTAGGTTACGTAAAATAAGCCCCTGAACACTAACATTTTTTTAAATCCTGTCTGTGTTTGTCGGTTTGTCTATATTTTTGTTCACGTATCACGTTAAAACTACTGGACCGATTGCGATGCGGGTATCATTGTTGGATAGTTTAGGGATTGACTTAAAAACTGGTGTACTTGTTATCTCAATCCGATGAGTAGAGCCGAGCAATTGATAAAAACTTTTTGACGGCTAAAGGAATTTCAATCAAAATGTGGGTATATTGGTAGTTTAGGTCCTGAAATAGCACAAGGAGGAATTAACCTAGAGAAATGACCACGCGAGCGGAGCCGCGGGCACAGCTAGTACTTTTATATTGGATATACGGATGATTTCCCTATGCTTCTTTACGAAGGGTCACTTGTCGCTTTGCATGAATATGTACATTGAGACATAGTCGCGGCGCGCCCGTCACAAATCAGGCCAATTGGCCTGATTCGCGTCATGTGATACTAATTCAATACAAACTCCTTTAATATCATATTAATTTTTGTCTTTTTGATTACTGACCGCTACAAACTAAAGTATTCTTATTATAAACAAGCTGCGCCCCGCGGCTTTGCATGCGTACAAATTTGTTCCCCCCTACCCCACTCCCACTCCTTACGTGAAAATGCTTCGGCTGGGCCTACCTTGATGAAATTAATTGATAATTAATTGATGAATTTAAGACGTAAGTCTCACAAGGTCTATCTCGCTTTTGAACTAAAACTCAATGGACCTAAGTTTCACAGGGTCAATCACGCTCTTGAACTAAAACTCATTGGACCTAAGTCTCACAGGGTCTATCTCGCTCCTGAACTAAAACTCAATGAACTTAAGTCTCATTGGATCTATCTCGGTCTTGAAATACAAATCAATGGACCTAAGTCTCACAGGGTCTTGAACTAAAACTCAATGGACCTAAGTATCACAGGGTCTATCACGCTCTTGAACTAAAACTCAATGTACCTAAATCTCAATATATCTACCTCACGTTTGGTTTAGACACAACGCGATTTACTTAGGCACACAGCGTTTTAGTTACGCAGCGAGCAAACGGTTTTGAAGATCTCCCTAGTCTATATCAAGCCACTCAACTTCTGCCTACCTAGTTAGTTATAAATAGTCCTAGTCTTCCTGGTAATCACAGGACAGTTCAATCCAGGAAGATGTATAATCAATCAGCCCTAGTCTTCCGCGTAGATAAACTGTGATGGCTATAATATTTACCTGATGTTATTAATTATACCTATAGGAACCCGCAATAGTAAACGAGTAAAGGTGCAAATTGCATATACCTAAGGATAAGCAAGCTAAAGTGGCAGTGGGCTGGTCACATTTTCTGAAGAACTCATAACCATTGGGGTAGACGAGTTCTCGAGTGGAGACCACGTTTAGGCAATCGCAGTATAGAACGCCCTGTGGCCAGGTGGCGGGACTACCTGCGAAAAGCGGCTGGCAGAAAATTGATGAGGAGAGCTGAAGACCGAGCTCAGTGGCGTGCATCAGGGGATTTCTACGTCCAACAGTGGACAAGTATAGCCTGTTGATGATTATCAAAGGGGCAATGGAAACAAAAACGAATTCTATGTTTAGACTAATTAGGGGACAAGATATGTTTTTTTTTAAATTGACGTATAAAAGAAGGTTTTCAATTCAATTGTATGAATGATATAAGAAATAAAGAAAGAAAATACATTTATTCAACACACACAAAAATAAAAGATACAAATAATTAGAATAATTAAGTAGAAACAATAGAAAAGGAAAACAAAGAAAAGGTAAAAGTAGATAATTAAAGTGGTGATGAATGAAGTGGTGATACGATGAAGTCAAGAGGTAGAGCTCCCAGAGGGGGGCCCGAATCACCCCCATTAGTTATTCTTATAATACATATTTTTTCTCAAAATTCTAGATTTCATAACAAACTTAGTAATTTTTATAAAATAAGATTAGTATCGTTTCGAATGTTTGTACGTTGATAGCCCAGGGCTTGCAGATAGCGATTAATTTACAAAGGAAATCGTTCGCAAAAATATCGGATAGTTAGGACTATGCGACCGATTTTGGTTGTAAAGCAATCGCTATCCATGTCAGAGGCATTTGGGCGGCCGTACAAACTCTGACACTAGAGGTCAGCATTACCGCATACTACAAGCAAGCATATATGTCGAGACTGCAAGCCCAGTAGTGATCCTCTTTTATGACACCAAAACCTTATCGCAATTTTAAAAAAAATACTAAAGAATTACTTAAAATTTTGTTCAGAACAAAATATATCTCCAAAGCTTGGAGGGCACTAACTTAAAGTTGAAGTTTTTGTTCATATTCTAAAGACTTATCTAGTTTACTGAAATTCCGTCGCATAAATTTAATTTACTAATCTACATAGCAACACTTTGAATATTATATTACAGTTGCAATGGTACAAATTTCCATTATTCTGGTTGACATTGCACTACCAATGTCAACCGGACATCCCCTGAACTAAATTTAATTTCTGTTCCGTGTAGAGGATCTTCGGGTCATGGAGTTCAATCCAGTGATTAGGGAAGATTTTTTTAGAAGACATCACAATATACCATTTTTTTTTTTTTTGTTTTGCCTATACTCGGGCCCGTTAACAAACACCTGATGGATAATATTCACCAATATTGCTTACTACCTGCGACCCGCGGCTTCACCCGCGTGATGGATGATGATGATGATGATGATGATGAAAAGTATCCTGTGTTATTCCAGAGTATAAGCTATCTCCAATCCAAATTTCATCAAAACCCGTCCAGCCGTTATCGCGTGAAAGCTCCCCAAACAAACAAACAGACAACGTTTCACTTTCATATATTGGTGTGGATTAGCACTCGTAAACACAGGCATGACGAAAAAATATAAATTAACAACATGACAGCTTGAATCCTTTCAAGTACAAAATTGACAGTCCTGCATATCTATCTATACTTATAATAAACCAAAAAGTACAAAATAACGTACAAAGAAGATAAAAAATAAGTTTAGGGGATTAAAATATACAACTGAACATGTTTTTTTTTTGAATTGTGTCTTTTTGTTTGTCTGTTCGCGCGTCACGTGAATTCTACTGAGCCGATTGCGATACAGTTTTCACTGTTGCTTAGCATAGGGTTCGACTTAAAAACTGGTGTATGTGGTATCTCAATCCGATGAGTAAAAGCCGAGCAATTGATAAAAAACTATCTGACAGCTGTACGACATTTCGTGTTTTGTTCTCTATAGAGTACTTTTGATCGTGGAATAACACATTACTTTTAACCCAGAGAAATGACCACGTGGGAAAAGTTTCTTAAATACTTCAGGTCTTGGTAACACACTTGTGACGAGGTCAAAACCTCTTTCATAATAATACTCTTTTGATCTCTTAATTCTTTCATAATCCATTTCTTTTCATTTTGATAGTTGGGCCTTATTCATTATAAATACAAATATCCTGTCATTTTTTTACATTGATTTTTGGAGCAAAAGGGAAATATGATATAAAATACATAAATAAGTTTATAACCAGTTGAATTACACTTGTAAATACTTATATAAACGATAATACCTACATAAGAGGTTATTTTAATCCGCATCGTCAAAGTACAAAATTCTGATCATCTCCTCCTGTTCCTGTGCTTCCAATAGTTCCTGTAATTCTGTGTCACTGAGCTTTGGGTCCTGGGCTAGTGGGAGCAACCCAAACCCTGGGACCGCCTCGTGACACACTGAATACTTTTAATTATCCATCCATCATCATTGTCCACTCGGGGTAAATCCAGGGGGTGAATAGTATATAAGTAACATATTTAGGACAATTCACATCGTTTACCTAAACCCCATAGTTATGATACCCTGTACTAAAAAAAGCAAAATTTTAAAGACAGGTTAAGAATTTTTACCAGTCGTCATTGTAATTTTCAATTTTGGCTGAAACTATCAATACTGCATGTGTAATATAATGATGTACCCTACCATAACATATTTATTAGTTAATTATAAAGTTTATTTACTATTTTCATAGACATATATAATATATTTAATTCTATGGCTATTTTACATAATATTTATTAATATTATCTGATATTCGTTTAATGTTTAAATTCATTTTTATACGCTTTATATAAGCTTCACTTGTATGTTTGTATGTTTGTAACCGACTCCTTTGGACGCTATTTTGACCCACTTTAAACGGTCAGATTTCATTCAAATTTTGCACACCTGTCAAAGACCGATAACAATGCAATAATACCAACAAAAAAAAAAGTAGAAAATAAATAATAGTTTAAAAAACTAAAAACACGCTTTATATAGAAAACCAAACTAAAAAATAGAAAATAAATTTTAATAGTGTAAATAAGAAAAAAATGTTTTATTTAAAAAAAGCGTGGGGCGCTTCTCATATCTGTCAATGAAATATTTATAACTATTGACCCATGTACCCCACGATTTTTTTGTAATAAAACATTTTTTTCTTATTTACACTATTAAAATATATTTTCTATTTTTTAGTTTGGTTTTCTATATAAAGCGTGTTTTTTAGTTTTTTTAAACTATTATTGTTTTATTTGTTTGTTATCTTTATCTAATACTAGCTTTCCCGCCCGCGACTTCGCCCGCGCGCACTAATGTTTATCGTGAAGAAAAGCATCCTATGTTCTTCTAGTATATTAAAAACTAATGCGAAAGTAGGTATAGCACACCACTCTTGCTTTTTTTTGACATACATGTTATTTCTTTTCCATGGCAACCGTTTCTTACAGTGAGTAATCAACATTTTTCCAGTGTTTCCAGTTTTCCCGTAGAAACTTAAAAATTTCCGGGATAAAAAGTATCTTATGTTTTATTCCAAGTTTAATTAAAATCCGTCTAGCCGTTATCGCGTGAAAGCTCCCCAAACAAACAAATAAACAAACAGACAACGATTCACTTTTATATATTGGTATGGTTTTTACTAAGACGTTGCCTACCAACAACTACCTTCTATTATATAGTAATCTGTCTCAATCTAATCTACGGTTGCCTGGGAGAGATCGCTGCTTGGCGATAAGACCGCCGACTGTTTTTTTGTATTTGTGTTTATTTTGGTGCAATAATAATTTGTGTTAATTTTGGATAAACATTCTTAAATAACAATATATACATCCATGACTCGGAAACAAACATTTCTGCTCTTGACACAAATGTTTGTATCTTGCAAGATTCGAACCCGCGACCGTTTCACTTCGCAGCCAGTCACTAGTCGCTCGACCAACTAGTTGTCGATCGAGAGTATGTAAGAATTGCACTTCACACCTCAAATGTAACAAAACATAAGTTCAAAAACTAAAACACGACTACGGTCGGGTGAAAATAGCCTATGACACTCTTGCAATGAAGACGAATCGATTGAGACCTTGTAAAATCGGACGAAGGATGAATCGAACCTTTGCTTCACCGTAGTCGGATAAAAACACCTCGCTTTTCAAATTCGGATTAAAAGGGGCGACGATGTGGTGGAACATCCACACCTACATATATACAGACATACATACATAGACTGTTAAACTCATTACCCTTCCCTTGCTTCACCGTACTCGGGTAATAAATCAAACCAAATCGCTATCGCAACGTAGATCCGCAAATTGACTTCCATAAATACTGTCACTACGTCAGTACCCTATCTCGAGCTAACTGCTTCCTTGTGAGGCGCGTGGGTACTCACAGTCACAACTATTTTTCACTTGAGACAAATGCACAAACACGGACATGCGCAACTGATTTATTGCTGTAGTGTTGATGTGATGAGGCACGTGGATGTTTGTTTGTAATGGTTTGTATGGCCTGGAGATGTTTTCTACTGAGTAGAGAAAATACCCCAGCAGTGGAAAATAGGACGATGACGATGATAACAAAATGTATCAACCTAGTTTCACCATATATTTTTTTCTAAAATGTTAGGCAACAAACCAAGAATGTAAAAAAAACGGATATCATAACGCCGAACAAAAGAGTATGGAGCATAGCAAATGACGACTGCGTGTGTGTGCGTGAGCGGATAATTTGTGGTTGACACATGATTTAATCATAAAAGACTGCATTGTTTTTTATTTTCCGTAAGAACTTGACAGTATTAACACGCTTAACAAGGACTAATACAGAAGGATTGCTGCGGTGTGGCGGCCGATCGGCATAACAGTATGCGTGAGACTTATACGTACGAGCCTCACGCACACATCTCGGCTGATTCACGATTTGGAGGTTTGGAGTCTGCCTTTTTTTTAAACATTCATGCTATAAGTTATATATTAAATAAATTTTAGTTTAAAAAAAAACTAAATGACTCGGTTAAGAAGTTCACGTTACCACCTTCTTTGGAATTTTAATAATTAATCTTTAATTGACCGAGCGAGCGTGAAGCGCGAGCGAAGCGTCTCTGAACCAGCTTGGCAAAAATTCTTTCGTATGTTCGGATGTCTGTCCGGCTGTTCTCCTCTACAGATTCCATTTCTCAACCGATCTAGACGAAACTTGGTACACAGGGTGAATTTTTCAAGTGGGCGTGGTTGGCTAAATCAGAAACTATGAGGAATAGCGAAAAGTACTCAAAGGAGTCTCGGGCCCGATTTTGATGAAAACTAAAACTGCATCTTTGGATTTTTGAAAAAAACAATATTCCTAGGCAGGAATCGAACACGTTGGTTTGGAAAAAAAACACACTGTATTATTACACCATTTGATAGTGTCGCTAATAAGGATTGAATTCTGGGAAGAAATGACATAAGGTCATTTTTAACGAAAATAGTTAATCCATAACTGATTAATTGTTCAAAATGATGACCGTTCAATACATAGGTGGATTCGACGTGTCAAATTTAATACTGCATTCAGTATTAAAATATTATTGATTCCGCTTAGAATATTTTCCAAAGTTCGTTTCAAGTCATCAATTGCATTATACGTGTCTTTGTAGATTTTGTTTTTTACATACCACCAGAGAAAATAATGGTTTTGGTCAGAGTTGGTTTGTCTTATTTAGTCTTAGAAGTATTTAGTAATAGAAATTTTACCCCCTTCCTGTTGACCGATTGATCTGAAATTTGGTACACACCTTGCACGGGGAATTCGCATTTACCCGTTCACCCACTGCACTAGAGTTGGAAACTAATGAAGAAATAATCGACATTTATGAAGAAAAAAAACAACTGATAGTTTTATATGTACTAAAGCTAAAAAAAAACAAGCGGCGTAACGTAACCTGAGTAATAGATATTAAAACGAGCGGCGTAACGTAACCTGAGTAATAGATATTAAAACGAGCGGCGTAACGTAACCTGAGTAATAGATATTAAAACGAGCGGCGTAACGTAACCTGAGTAATAGATATTAAAACAAGCGGCGTAACGTAACCTGAGTAATAGATATTAAAACGAGCGGCGTAACGTAACCTGAGTAATAGATATTAAAACGAGCGGCGTAACTTAACCTGACTAATAGATATTCGACTCGCTCCACGATTTTATTTATTTTTTTAGCTTTTATTACATTATCTGCATCATTCTTATGTTTCTTTACAATAAAACCGTTTAACGTAAAATATATTCTTTTACGTATTTTATTGCACCTCGACACATGACAACAAATAATAAAGCAAAAACACCGCCGTTGCTGCCACTCCTTAAATAAAGATATGACTCAATGAGAGGAGTACTTGATTCCAAAATTACATTTGACCCAGTTTTCGCGAATACAATCAGACCACAAAACTATAAAGTTTGCAATAACAGTGGCACCTACGCGCAAATTTGGCATGCCCATAAAATGTGCTCGCATCAGGAAGGCCACGATTGTTATAAGGGGGAATGCGGAACGGGATCTTACCATTTATCTTACGCATTGGTTACTACAATGACTACTGGAGGTACAAGGTTTTTTAAAAGCTTTTATTTAACTGTTTTCATGTATGTCTATTGGTATGTATGTTGGTTTAGGTTAAAACTTGCAAGCTGGATTAGAACCACTTCCTCTTATCCAGTGGAGTTGAACTTTTGCAATGTGGGTTTAGTTCCGATGACAATGCATTTTTACAATGCATTTAATGCATTTGCACATAGAGGAACTCTTCAACGGTCAACAGCACAGACAAGAAATTTTGTGCACGCATTTTATTATGCTAGCTGGTTTGAAGTTTTACGAGAACATGGTTGCGGCACTCCAGGTTAGCTCCTGACTAAGGAACTCCTCAACGGTTAACAGTATAGACATGAAATTTTATAGAAGCATTTAATTGCGATAGCTCTTTCTAAGTTTCACCATGACATAGCAAACCTTTTCTTTTTAATTAACTCATTTTGAAAATGTTTAACTGCAGCATGCGTTTCGAGATCTCTACAAACATAGATAGCTCAGATTCTAATATTTATTTAGTCTGTTTTGCTTAAATAATAGCTTATACTAAGCAAGGATTAGCGATAAGTTCAAAAACTAAAAACCCGACTACGGTACGGGTAAAAATTTGCCTATGATACTCTTGCAATGAAGACGAATCGAAACCTCGCTTATCAAATCGAACCAAGTTTTTAGTTTGAACACATAACTAGGGTGTCCACTTTCTGGGTAGTCAGGGAAAGTCAGGGAAAAGTCACGGAAGCTCAAGGTGGTCAGGGAAAGTCAGTGAAAATGAGGGGGTCACCCGGAAAGTCAGGGAACAAATTGGGCTTATTTCAACCAAAAGTTTTTTATTTCCATTTTTATTTTGATATGTTTTGTAATCATGTTTATTTGTTTCAATGAAAGAAATATCACAAAATTTCCGCAATCACTTTGCTCGCACCTTTACAATAATATTATGTTATTGAACAAACAGAAATTTTGTGATATTTCGTCAATTATTAACTTTCATTTTTTCACACAATTACACTGATACTAGAATCAGCTCCAAATGTTTGCGTTTCGTGCACTAGCACTGTTCTGTTATTGCCTGTTGAATGAAGGATAAAGCGGAATCTTGTTTTCCTTTAGTTTTTAACAAACACTTTAAGAAATAACTAGCTAGCCTTGTTATTGGCTCCTTTATCTTTTAATATATCTTTTTACTCAATGGAACCACAGTAATTTTTCGTCTTTTGTCACACACGCGGCCACAAATAGATCGTCATTTTTGCGCTCGCTTTGCTCGGGCCTTTGTAATATTATCATTTATTATATATATAAATTTAATTATGTAATATTATTTTCGCACTCTGTGGAATTCCATTCATGTCTAATTTTTACCGAAAATTTTCACACTATTCTGTTTCCTCATTCGTATAATGCATAGGAAATAGCTAAAAAAAATTGCGCTCGCTACGCTCGCGCTTTACTGGTCATATTACATGATTTGCAAACATAGAAGATCGATCATAAAAGTCCGTTTTGATCACATAACTACACAGTAAAAGTATATGTGCTCAAAATATTCAAATAAAAAAAAGCGCTGAATTGTTTGTCGCCCGGGGCGCTCAGGTGGCTAAGGCCGGTCCTGTGGAAAAGCATAGGCTAATGATGATGATCAATAGTTATGTGATTTGGAATAATCATCTTTCATTTTTACACCATAAAAAATATCAGAAGACGAGCTTTACTTATTGCTGGCTTTACGAAACACTTCAAGTAGTTGTAACTAATTAACTCACTGCAAGAATTAAAAAAATATTATGGATAAAATATTATTCATTATATGTATGTACAGGATGGATGTTTGAGACGGGACAGTAAGGGCAGGTACCTTAACCTTCCGCGGAAGAGTGCGCAAGCGTCCCCGTAGTCCTGACATTAGACGTCCCGGAGAAACACCGTGGGGTTTTTAGTCGGTAGTGGCAACAGTTGTTGCTGAGTCCGACATAACCCGCTCGCCTCCCCAGAAGCGGCGGGTATGCGTAAATAGCATTTTCCCCACGTCACAAAAAAAAAAAAAAAAAAAAAAAAGGTACCTTAACCTTAACCGTTATAGTTACAGGAAAACGTACATAAAGACCATTCATAACTTTTACAGATATTCTGAACTGCATTCACAGATTTTGGAAAAAATATTCAGCCAGCAAGAAAATGGTAATTTAACACAAAAACTTTTTTTGATGCCAATCGTTCTTGTTTCTTAGAAGGATCAAACGTATCTACTGGACCGACTGAGGTTTGAGTACTAGACATGTCAGAAATTGCGAAAAAAGGTAGTTTTTTGTTCCATCGGATATACAATATAGCAGCCATATCAGTTTTATTGACAAGTTCAGTCTTGATATATTCTATAGCACTCTCTGTAGGATACTCCTAGGAAAAGTATAAACAAACAAACATACATACAACCCAAACACATAACGCTCCATGCAGTCGGGTAAAAAAATAACGGTTATTTTTTATAGCCGTAACAGAACTACCAACAATAAATACAACTTCTAATACTATGTGTTTCATTGTATCCAATTCAGCTCTTAGCCATAAAATAAAAAATAGTATTGCTGTAATTTTTGGACTAATGGCCGGTTCCTACGTCTTAAAACTAACCGTTTTCGCTTACTGTCCGTCAGCTTTTGACATAAACGCCATACAAAATAACGTCAAAAAGTAACGAGACGTTGGAAAAACGACTCGTTTGATTTGGGGGTAAGCCAACAAATCCCTTCTCCAGGCAATGTTCGGTAATTTTGACAAATCGATCAGGCAACCCTGCCTCGAACCCGGTTTCTAATAATTGGTAGCAGTCGTCAAGCCCTTGGGCTGTCTGACAATCTGTGACACTAAGTTTGGCAGCACATAGACATACATAAGTAACAAAGTGAACCAGTTCAACGAACAAATAAAATTGGCACAGCATCAAAAGTATCAAAACCACTCGCGGCGTATGAAACACTTCATCCAAGTTCCACTTTTTTGTTCCAGTGCGAAATCAGATCGTGACCCGACGTTAGTTACCGCACACAGTACATTTAAGGCTCGTTTCACACGTACCACAAACAACGACAATTCGTGGGCGCGAGCTAATTTGTATGAAAATGAATAGTTTAATTCGAACGGATCACATTTTGCAGTAAAATTCAACCGTGTGGGTGATACCGACCACATCACGCACTAGCGGCCGGCCACATCGCAAACACAACGTTCCACAACGTAACAACATCGCAACTGCTAGCTCAACCACATCGACATGTTGTAGTTACCACAATGAAACTGCAAATGCAGTAAAATTCAACCGTGTGGGTGATACCGACCACATCGCAACCACTAGTGACAACGCGCACTAGCGGCCGGCCACATCGCAAACACAGCGTTCCACAACGTAACCTCATCGCAACTGCTAGCGAGAACGCAACCACATCGACATTTTGGAATTACCACAAAGCTACTGCAAAAAGCCGCAGCTACACTATTTACACGTTACCACTGCTTCACCGCGTTCCCACCTAGGCTTAAGCCAATGACTTTTCTAAGTTATGTGCGGTTTTCCATCGCTCCGTGCTTCGGAGGGCACGTTAAGCTGTCGGTCCCGGCTGTTATTGATTAATAGCAGTCGTTAAGCCATGTCAGAGGCCCTCGGGCGGCTTGACGAACTCTGACATCAGAGCCCAGCACTGCCTTATACGACAAACAAACAAACCACGTTATGTCGCTGCGATGTGGTGTGGTTGTGGTACGTCTGAATAGGCCCTTAATCTGTATCCTGCCCTGCCACTGCCAATGCTGATGTGGGTCAGGCGTGCGAGAACAAAGGCGCCGCAGGTGCGATGACTCGGTTACTCGGCAGATTGCTGGAGCGGTGTCAACGCTCCAAAAACATCGAGTTGCTTAGCAACATTAGTGACCCCCTTGTAGTTGCAACACAAATTATGCGTTGATTTATAGCTTTGCGCGGGTCTAGGCGCGGTTATGCATTGAGAATTTATTTAATCACTAGCTTTTGCCCGCGGTTTCGCTCGTGTGGTTTCCTTAAATATACCTACTGTGTATTAAACTAACTGACAGACACCAGACACATAATGACAAATACGTGTATAGGTTAGGGACTATGTAGACGACGTTCTCCTCTCGCGCTTCTAACGAATCAAAAGATTCAGCCCATTGTAGGCTTAATAATAGGTCTCAGTTTGGACACTTTGTACGAATCCCTAAAAATTACCTAGATAATTATTAGGTATATCTTTGTTTATAATTGATATTTCTTTTTAAGATTTTATCCACGTGGGCAACACAATCGATTGGTGCAAAAATACTGTTACATAACGTTCCATAGCGTTCTGTAGTTTCAGCGTGATGCGTGTTCAAAGAGATATACACACAAGCAGACTGAGAGACAGACAAAAATTAAAAAGAACTGTTTAGGCGTCCATATCGATAATGAAGTTCTTCAATCTTTAATCATAATTTTAATGTAATGTTAGTATAGATTTGGCCCACTTACAGTTTTACCACAGTACATATATAGTCCCTACATATGTACTGTGGTTTTACTAGGTATATGTAGAACATATAAATAGAAGGTAGATAGATTATTTTTACATTAGAGTCGCGCTTGATCACTCTCATAATACAGGTAGGTACTTTACATCTCATGGTTTAAAGTGATGATTAGGTATGAAGTTTACAAAATCAAAGTATTTTCTGTAAGTAGGCAATTTTTTTATATTGTTTTGTCACGGACAAGAAAAAATTTGTGAAACGAGTCATTCCTTCTTTGGAAAAAGAAAAACACCTTTCAGAATATATCGATGCTTCGGGAAAACGCCCGTTACAGCAGAAGTGGGCATAAAGGAAAATCTAGGCAGGTGTATTTTTAAACGGTTTAAATTTAATGTGACTACAATAAAAATAACAAATAATGTAAGCATATGATATTGCCAACTTCGTAAAACCTACTGCTAATACTTAGTACCTTCTATGAGTGCTAATGAGATAAGTACCTAGTCAACGAAACTGAAATGGAATAAAATACAGGGTGGATTTTTGAGACGGGACAGTAAGGCCAGGTACCTTAACCGTTATAGTTACAGGAGAAACGTTCCTAGGAGACCATCCATACCTTTTTGAGATATTCTGAACTGCATTCACAGATTTTGCAAAAAATGTGCAGTCAGCAAGTAAATGGTAATTTTACACAAAATCTTTTTTTTGATGCCATTCGATCCTGTTTCTTATAAGGATCAAAAGTCTCTATCGGAACGACTGAGGTTTGAGTACTAGAAATGTAAGAAATTGCGAAAATCTTTGCCCATACATTTTGTACGAAATTACCTAATCCGTAATAGCTACAGGAAAACGTTAGAAAGACTCTTTGGAGATATTTTGATCTGCATTCCCAGATTTTGGAAAAAATGTACAGTCATCAAAAAAATGGGCATTTTACAACAAAAAAATGCCAATCTATCCTATTTCTTATAAGAATCAAAAGCTATTATTTATTCTGTGTCAAAAGTCTCTATCGGACCAACTGAGGTTAGAGCCACCAGTATTTTTGAAAAGTTTGTATTCGGACGATGTTAGAATTTTATTTTATTCATTTCGTACAAAATGTATGGAACAAGTATTTTTTGCAATTTCTGACTTTTCTAGTACTCTAACCTCAGTTGATCAGGTAGAGACTTTTGATCCTTATAAGGAAAAGGATCGATTGGCATCAAAAAAAAAGTTTGGGTAAATTGTCTATTTTCTCGACGACTGATTTTTTTTAACAATATCTGTGAATGCAGGTCAAAATATCTCCAAAAGTTAAGGAGTCTCCTATGAATGTTTTCTTGTAGCTACAACGGTTAAGGTAATTTCTTACAAAATGTATAGGAAACGTTTTTCGAAATTGCTGACATTTCTAGTTCTCAAACCTCAGTCGGTCCACTAGACATTTGATCCATCTTTGAAACAGGATCTATTGGCATCTTTATATCTCAATCCGATAGAAGTAGAGCAATCGATAAAAATATATGTGCTTTGTGGAATAGCACAAATAGTACTTTTAACTTACAGAAATGATCACTCGTGCGATGCCGCGGGCATCAGCTAGTAATTTATAAATTACCTATGACAGAGTAAGATGATTCGACAGAAGTTCAAAGCTTATCAATATAGCCCGGATTAGCAAGCTGAAGAGAGAGTGATATTGCTTTGCGAAGGGAAGATGTACCTAAACAACAAAAACTCTCGAGGTTGTTTCAGCAGTTAAAACTTATTTTGGGTAGTTATGCCGTAGCGGTTAGATTCTAGACTTAAAATAATGGTTTACTTTTCATAAATCTAAACCCAATGCTTGCTAAACAAGGCAAAATATTATCACTTTAAAAAATGTTTAGGTAACTTAGGTACCTAATTGCTCAAGGAAACTGATGTTGATTATTAATCAAGGATTCAATGAACAATGATGAACTTGACGTTTCCGCGAAAGTTTAAAGGTTTTCATGTCTATTCCCCTAAAGCCCTGTGCAAAAAGAAAAACACAAATCTAAGTACATACCACAATAATTTAAACAACACAGTAAATAAGTATAGGGGATACGAAATATCGTACCTTGAATCCGAAGCCTTTTTGGCGGCGTCGGCGCAGCGTCTAAGTTCGCGAGCAACGCGCACGCGTAACACACCACAGCGACACTGACGAAAGACATGCGTACTCAATCAGGGCAGACAACCAACTGGCTCAATTAACTCTGCTTCTCTGTGCTGGCTCTATTACTGTACTTTGTAACTGGCTGGTAAGCCTGCCTGTGTGTGGTTGTACCTGTCGCGAAAACGATCGGAAAATTCGCGGGAAAATTATGTGCATAGAACAGAGTCAATATCCTTGTTTTTACCACAGAGTATATAATGTATTTGTACTAGGAAAAGTATATTAGTGAGCATAATTAAAAAATAAATTTTAGTAGGTACCTACGGCCAAAGAATAACTATAATGCTTCACTAACACTTATCTCATAGGCTCAGAAAAAATGAGTAGGTACCTAAGTAGGTCGGTATATACATAGGTTTTACTCCAAACTCAAGCAATGCTCAAAATCTAATAATTCACGAACGGGATTCGAACCCACATACATCCATGCCTTTGCGCGGCACATGCATCTAACTAATTCGGCTATCGCATACATCCAGAGCATATTTGTTTTGTTTTGTATGCGGGTTCGAATCCCGTCCATGATCCAAATTTTTCCTTTAGAAAATTATTAGATATATACATTGAGCAAATTTTAACTGCTAAAATCAGAATAATGCTCAAATTGTCTATTATAAAATGCATAATGGGTACCTACGATTTATCTAAAAGAAGTAAGCAAGTATTATAGAAGTAATCTTACACCAATGTCATGTAGGTACTTATTAGGTAGTAAGTGGATAGCCACTAGCTATTACTTATTCTGTGCATCTAGTACCTACCTATAGATTAACCACTTTAACGTAACAGGAAATGCATCATATTTGTTTTGTGACGTGATTTACAGAATGCCTCTATGCCCCTGGTGCATTTTTCTAGTCGCAAATCCTAACAGTATACAATTTACTAAACATAGGCAGGTTTGAATGTTCGCTTTTTTTATTTAGGTTTTTCGACTTATATTATAGTGTAGGTAGGTACGTAGTATTATTAGGTATTCTGTGGTGTAGGTACACTCCATAAAAAAGTTATGGAAAAAGTTGCTTGAGCTTTTTCAAAAGTTTACAATTTATCAATTTTTCACTTTAAGAAATGTTTTCTTGTGGGAAATAGAGTTGATTGAAACCAACAAGTTTTTTAAAATTATTTTTTTAAGTTGGCATTACGTGAATATCCAAACATGCAGTAAGTCAACGTCAAAGAATTTATTAACCCCCGAACAAAGAGACGGGTGTTATAAGTTTAGGGTGTGTATCACTGTGTATTTATATTTATATATATATATATATATATATATGTGTGTTTGAGTGTGTGTGTGTGTGTGTGTGTGTGTGTGTGTCTGTATGTGTGTCTCTCTCTTTTTGTGGCATCGTAGCTCCCAAACGAATGGACCGATTTTGATGCGGGAATGGGGTGACGATCGTAGCTCTCGAATAGATATGTGATCGAGATGCTTCTTAGCTATAATGGGCTTGTTGTAAATACTTTGACAAAATAACAGCACTTTTATAAGTCAAAACTTAACATCTCATGTCGTGGTAATTTATTTATTGGGTTGTATCTATGGGTTATGTGTCCGTCGGGTGGCAGCTGGGCGAATCAGGGGTGGCAGAATCACGACGAGGGTCGCCGCCCGCAGCGTCGCAGCAGATGGTAGAAGTTCGGTTTTCCACCGACGGACGACACAATTTGCTGTAGGGAAGGGTTGCATGGATAATGTGCCAGTTGGAGAGCAATTTGGGCCTTATGATCAGGCCGTACTGCTCGTTGGGCCTCAGTGGCCCACCCCAGATGGAACAGGGCCTACCTGCGCCTACAGCCAAGGAAAGTGAGGAGATATTGTAGAAAGAAAATATATATAGATAATTTAATCAATGTTTCTATATCAATCTTTTTATATACAAGGCTTAAAAACTAACACGAGGGTACGATGGTTAAGTCAAATAGTCTATGAAGAAGAGGGGGGCACGAAAAGGGGGCTTAGGGTTACGCGCGCGATTTGTGGATCGTCTATTTTACGCGCACTGGGAATAATTGTTTATAGGTACCTCAACGCCGGCCGGCTTACGTCACTAGACGGGAAGATTTTGGCAGCGCGAACACTTGCCCACGTGCTTGGTGGTCCTCGGGTCCGGGAGCACCCTGCTCCCTCGCGTCGGGTCGGCTCGCGGGCTGGTTGCGCTGCCCCCTGGCCTTCCGGCTTCCCGCCAGCTCCGGCTCCTTTTCGCGGCAGTCTCTTCTCATCAAAATGCCCTGCTAATGCGCGGCTGCTCTGCTACTCGTCCCTTTGGGACGGGCCACACGCCCGCCCCAAAGACGTGGCTGGTCTGTTCTGTCCCTCTCCACGGGCGCGAAATCCTTATAATATATCAGCCTCCGCGGTGGTGAGACGCGGGGTGAGGCGCGTGCCCTTGTCCATCTTCCCCCCTCGCCCCTTCTTCCGCTCCAAATATAACCTAGTTCGTATTAGTATAAGTTTTACAACTAAATAGGGTTTCACTTATATTGCTAGACTACTAATAAATACTAATGCATCTAAGTACATACAATTCCTACATATAGAAATATGACAAACGAGCTTTTATGATCAGCCGGACGATCCGATACGAAAATTAGAGATCTAAATATTTTTGAAACAATTAGGGAGGCAGAATGACCTGTTCACTCCTCCTGTTGAATTTCACCTTTTTGTTATTGATTTAAATAACAATAATCCATAAGTTTGTTTTTATGGGACACGTGGAGAGCACGCCTAACGTGGTATCAAACGACTCGATGCATTGCCTTGCTGTGCGAAAGATGTTAGGCGTTATGTTTTCATATTATGGGTTCATCCAAAAATACCAGTTTTGTCCATATAGTGGGGTCTCTTTGACTACTGCTGGGGTTGGCTTCCGGTCTGTCTTAGATGAAACCACAAGTTATTGACATTTATCACGAAGCAAGGGTAAGCGAAGGGTCATAGAAATGGAGTTTCATGACACTCACGAACAACGAGAAAAACATAAATTATTATAAATAGATCAAATCAAGTGTTTGTTTGTTTGTTTCTTGTATATGGTAGCGCTGGCTTCTGGTGTCTAGAGTTTGTCAGGCCACCCGAGGGGCTGTGACAAGGCTTAACGACTGCTATTAATCAATAACAGCCAGGACCGACAGCTTAACGTGCCCTTCGAAACACGGAGCGATGGTTTGCATTACTTAGAAAAGTCAAATGAATAAAATTAGGTAAACGAAGTACTTATTTTTTGCGTTTGAAAAGGAAATTTCCCTTTCATGTGCCGACTCAGAGTTCAATCTCGCACAGAAAAAGGAAATACCCTTCTGACTCTACCGGTGCTTCGGATATACGCCACGATAGTATTTTTTAAAATCAAAATTAACGAAGTTTCTTAGGAACAAAAGCTTCTAACTACAAAAGAAAGAGTACTTACCCTTAAGGCCTCATTGTTTTGCCATATTATCTGTATTTAAAATTCAGGTATTCTATACAATACCTAGCCAATGTATAGAATACCTGGGGCGTTTAGGTAATGTATGAAATATAATAAGTCTTATTGTCCATTATATACTTTATCTTGGTAATGTATACAATTCCTAGGGATAGTATAAAGTACCTGCTGGTCCACCGGCAATGTGTAAAATAAATAGATATTGGCCTGAGCCAGGAGCTCGCAAGGAGTTCCTGAGTGAAATGAGCGCACGAGGCCTGAACGTAGCGAAGGGGGGGAGGTGGCAAGCGTAGCGAGCCGGCGACCAACGTCCTAAGCGGAGTCACAGAATAAATAATATGGCGGAGTGAAGTTCGAGCGTGCGAGTGTAGTGAAGTGACGACGATGCGAGAGTTCTGGCGAGAGCCCGTTTATTAATTCACGATCATTTTCGTCTTTTACACACATTGCCGGCTGCGCATTTGGTATTATATAAAATACCTAGGCAAAGTATATAATAATAGTAATAGTATTTCATACAATACATTAACGTTTTAGGTATCCTATATATTGCCTAGGTAGGTACTTATTGTATAAAATACCAGATTATACAGATAGCCGGTAACACATCACAGAACACTTAACCCTAGAACCCTACCAGGGGTGCTGGAGCACCCATGCCATTTTGATTTTATATTAATTCCTTATATTTTCAATGCACAGGTTTATCCCCCTGCGTATTTTACTTTGGTGTCACCTGCTTCAGATTGGTTAGTTACACGGTGACGGCCGAGTGGTGTGGACGTGTGCACATGTGTCGTGGACACGTCCACGCATGGGTGCCCTATCACCCCAGTGTAGGAAAATTGACCTACTGCCCTCCAAAATCAACCCAGAAGAAAAATGACACCATGTTGTCATCTCTGCATGACTCCCCAAACAAAAGCAATGAAGTTGAGATCCCTGCAATTATACATTACTTTATCTAATAAAACAAAAAGAGGCATCGACATTTTTGTTGCAAAGGCCAAAAAGTCCAAAGAAAACTAAAAGTTAGCCTATGTGCATCTTTTATGGACTTTTAAATACTATTGGAATAAACTCCTGGGTCTTTTACAAATGTTCAAAGGCAAAAATAAGCCAGATATAAAATTTCGACTCACTTTTTTAAAGAATTTGATATTCGGTCTTATCAATGAACATTTGGAAGAACGTTTTGTTTCCGGGATCCTCAAAAAACCTGTGTCAGATCAAAGTACATTCATTTCATACAGGGACGTTGTGGTTTCTGTCCAAGAAATAAAGGCAAGAAGACCAAGACCTAGTGCAACAAGTGCAAAATTCCAATTAGCTTGGAACATCAAGTCAAAGTATGCCAAATGCCAAATTAATTGCAATAGCTAGATGTTTAAGTTGATTTGTGATCTCAGTTCCTAATTAATACTAACCAAAAAGAAAGTTTTGGAACATGGCTTTATTTAAACAATAATATTGCCTCATAAGCTTTGGGGTTCTGCAGCACCTCTTGTAGTAAAATCAGGTAAGCCAATCAGTGTAGGACTCCAGGGTTAGTAATACTACGCTATATAATAGTGAAGGATGTACCCCAAGTAAGTATAAATTAATCCTAGCCTTGTTAGAATAAAAAACATTTGGTTGTACCTACTTGGGGGCAAAGATTTTAAATTACGCTTACTTCTTCGAAATTTCAAACTGGCATCGAGGACATCAACAAAGAGAATGTAGGTAAATAGTACGTAATAGACATCAATTAGACTTACGTCAAATCAGTTAAAATTCAAAATTTTATCAAAATCTAAAAGTATTTATAAATTATATTATGAAAAATCAAAAAATACATCCTACAGAGAAAAAGAGAGCGTTCGAGACAGAGAGGATTCTCTGTCTCGAAGCAACATCCAAATTAAGGAAAATTGAGCAAGAGAATAAAAAACTTCGAAAAGAGCTGTTAGAAGTTACCAATAAACAGCATCAGGAAATGTCAAGAGCGATTCAGCTCAAAGAACGCAACATTGAGTTGGGGAAGCTGCTGCATGCTGCAAAATCAGCAGCTTGTGAATTGGCCACGTCTTCTATCCCCAAAATTCGTCGCAGTGACACGCTCCATTTTTAATTTATCTGTTCTTATTTCCTAAAGAAGTTGTTAAACCCACACAAAATTGGAAAACACTGTTGTGAAAAAAATGCTGCAAACGTACGAAACCAAGTTGCGTAAACTGCAACGTGAAAATGAACGTCTCAAGAAAGAGATTAAAATTGCTAAAAACAAGCGTTTGCAAGCCAGTAGGTACTCGCAGCGGCTAGCTGAAGCCAACTATTTTCTAGAAAACATTTACTGTGAAGTACTTCAGCAAATAAAATATATGAAGCGTTTTAGAAATCACGTTCTGAACGCACCGAGAAAATATAGTAATAAATTGTAGTAATAAATATTCAAGGATCTACCTATTTACTATTGTTGTTAAGTCACGTCTTAGGTAAAGTGCCTTAATATTTGGTTAATTTTTATTAAAAAGTTGTAAATATACAGAATGACTATTTTTTTTCGATTATTCCTTCTAACCTGAGAGATTCTAAATGAAAGGAACTGTGGGCTCAATGTTCTACAAAATTATTATATACTTATAATAAAACAGTAAGTACCAAAAAATCTGTACAAGAAAAATAATTAAAAAAACATGGTCTAGGGTTACTTAAAATAGGCTACGAACAGGAATATAACATTATTAAAAATTCTTGTCTGTCTGTTTGTCTGTATGATTGTTCGCGCATCACGTAAAAACTCGAGGTGTGCCTGAGCGATAGCACAGAATAAATAATAGTGATAGGGAAGATGCCGTCGCCCGCGCCGCTCCCGCAGACGACGCACCCACCAAGAAGAAGCTGTCGAAGAAGCTCGCGTGCCAGGAGAAGATGATTAGTCTTAGATTTTCCGTCAAATTTGTGTTTTGTGAGAAAATGTTTCTATCATGCTAAACCATAACCAAATCCAATAATTCTGTATTTTTTACAGATAACAGTATATCCTACGTTAATAGCTTTTTATTTTTGTCATAATTTGAATGAATGTGTGTTTAAATACCGATAATTTCTCGTAACATGTCTCCTAAGTCATGTACTGTTTAAATGAAAAATTCAGATTTTCACTCTGACGTTCAACTAACCACTGAGCAGTAGGCTCCGATGCGCGACGTTTATCAAACAAACTTGACAAGCACAAATTCAAGGTCAAGGTTCGTATTATTTTTTCCCAGCTGAATACTATGTATGGGCAAAGGAGAGTAGTGGTTTTGTTCTTTAAGAAAGGTGATAAAACCCTCTTGAAGAATTATAGCCCCATTTCGCTGCTGAGCCACGCCACGTCTATAAGCTGTTTTCGAGAGTAGTTACAAACCGTCTCGCTCATAGGTTTGACGACTTTCAGCCTCCCGAAAAAGCTGGATCCCGGAAAGGCTTTAGCACCGTAGACCAAATCGATACGCTCCGGCAGATTATACAGAAGACCGACGAGTATAATAGGCCACTATGTCTAGCGTTTGTGGATTACGAGAAACCCTTTGATTCAGTCGAGATCTGGGCAGTGCTAGTCATTACAGCGGTGCCAGATTTACTACCGGTAAATCGAAGTGTTGAAGTGTTTGTACAGCAAGGCCACCATGAAAGTCCGTCTTCAGGATCAGAGCACGAATTCTATCCAGTTGCAAAAAGGGGTGAGATAGGCAGACGTTATTTCTCCGAAACTGTTCACCTCTGCACTGGAAGATATATTCAAGCTTCTGAACTGGAACGGATATGGTGTTATGATTCAATGGCGAATACATCACTCACCTTCGATTTGCTGATGTCATAGATGGGTAAGACGAACATCATGTCAAATGCCCATGTCCTACCCATGCCGGTTTATGTTGGGAACGATATAATCGAAGCTGTTGATCACTTTGTCTACTTAGGTCAGTCGATCCAACTGGGTAAATCCAACTTAGGTCAACCGACGAATCCAACTCGGATGGGCAGCGATCGGGAAATTACGCCATATCTTCTCGTCGCAGATACCGCAGAGACTCAAGACGAAAGTTTATAATCAGTGCGTGTTGCCAGTGATGACATACGGCGCTGAGACGTGGTCGCTAACTATTGGTCTCATACACAAGTTTAGAGCGCAGCGTGCAATGGAGAGAGCTATGCTAGTTGTTTCACTACGTGATAAAATCCGAAATGAGGAAATCCGTAGAAGAACCTTGGTTACCAACATATAGCTCTCAGAGTTTGTAAGTTGAAATGGCAATGGGCAGGCAATATAGTTCGCAGAACCGACAACCGTTGGGGAATAAAGGTTCTCGAATGGCGACTACGAACAAGTAAGCGAAGTGTGGGTAGACCCGCCACACGATGGATCCACGACTTTGTAGCTATCGCAGGACCGACGACTTTGTAGCCATCGCAGGAAGTCGGTGGATGGAGGTGGCACAAGATCGCTCATCATGGCGCTCTTTGGGATAGGTAGTGACTATAATAGCGACTTATAACTTATTTGTTACATAAAAACATTAGTGTGACCTCCGAACGCGTCCATTGTTGCCAACTTTAGTGTGACCTCCGAACGCGTCCATTGTTGCCAACTTTACAGGCAAAGATAAGTGAAATCCACATGTGCAATTACAACATTTCCGGGTGTTTTTTTGTGGTCCCAGGAATTTGATTCCTCCTCCAAATTTTCTAATCTCTAGGTCCATCAGTTTAGGCTGTGCATTGTCCGTCAGAAAACAACCAATACAAAAGTAGGTATAGCACCAATGCTCTTGATGTTTTTTGACATTCTTACTTGTTATTTCGTTTCCATGGCAACCGTTTTTACAGTGAGTATACATCATTTTTTCAGATTTTTCGTGTTATCTTTCAATTTCCCGGGCTATTAAGTATCCTATGTTTTATTCCATTACAAATTTCATCAAAATCCGTCCAGCCATTATCGCGTGAAAGCTCCCCAAACAAACAGACAATGTTTCACTTTTATATATTGGTTTTGATGTTTGCCCGGCTGGCTAGTCTCTCTCTCAAGGGTTGAAAGGTGAATCACACACGCGAGTAAAGATTTAAACGATATAATTATTATGATTACAAGACACGACAAGTACATATAAACAGAAAACACAAAATAACACGCAAAATACTATTATACAGTTAATTTAAACGATCAGTCGCGGTAGCGCGCGGGACGCCGAGTCTGTCTCACTGGCCTCTGTTCCCTTCCGGGTGACGGCGTCCACCACACCATATGCTTACCTACCTATTTGCATATTCTACACCGCCAGATCGAAAGTGTAACACCCAAGTTATGCCACCATATTGCATCGCAGCAAGATCCCGACCTTGTTAGCCTTGTTAATTCTGTCAAGTTCTCATGGAAAATCAAAACCAATGCATTCTTTTGTGATGTTAGTTTGTTTGTCGGATGAGGTAGTTGCTGGCCTCTGATGTCAGAGTTTATCAAGCCGCCCGAAGGCCGCTGACATGGCTTAACGACTACTATTAATCAATAACAGCCGGGACCGACAGCTTAACGTGCCCTCTAAATAAAGCACGGAGCGATGGAAAACCGCACATAACTCAGAAAAGTCATTGGTGCGAAGCCTAGGTTTTGAACCCGGTAACGTTGGATTCAAAATTGCACTACAGAACCGTTAGGCCACCATCACACATTATTTTGTGATGAAATACAAATTATCCACTCTCACAAACACGCAACCACCATTTTCTATGCTTTACTCGTTGGCGGTGTTGTTTCCGTCTTTTTTTAAACCATTGTACCTAATAGGTAGGTAAGTAATTAATGATTTACCATCATACTACTTACTAGCATGTCTAACAAATATGTTCCTTCATACTGATCATAGCGTGCCTAACATCACCGCTTCTCCTTTAGCAGTGCTTATTAAAATATCTTTAAATTACTATTTCTTAACATTGGGCACAATATGATGTGTCCAATTAAAATTCAATACTTAACCTAAAAAAATATACATTTGTCACTCATCTGTCAATAATGACTGACCTATTTACCGCATCCACATCTTATAAAATCCAATTATCTACTTCTGCCTTATAAACAAGAACTTCCTCTGTCTCGTAGGTACGCGTAAACTGAAATAAACACAAAATTGTTAGTTCACCAAGAAATAAACAAATGCTGCCTCTCAGAAGACTTCCACGAGACAACTAGAAACTTGTTGCACTTGAAATAATTGAATAATAAATAAAACATTCATTCATTCATTCAATTATAGTACTTATATTTAGTAGCAGGTAGATGTGTCTCAATCTGACTAGCGGTTTGAATATTATAGTCCGCACGCGACTGCCTGAGGTATGGGCGCCAGGAAGAACGGGGCACGGATGCAAGGGGCGTCTTCCCGCCGCACCTCTCCTATGACTTAGGTGCGTTAGTATTATTAGTTACTAGCTGCGCTCCGCAGCTTCGCCCGCTTGCAAACTTTGCCACCCCGTCACTTCATTAGGAATGAGTTTAAAAAAAAACCTCTTTATTGACTCATCTCAATTTGACATGTTATTTTTTTCTATCCCTCGGGATCATTAATGTCATTTTATTTACCGCTGACCTGACAATGTGTGAGCAAAATTTCATGATGATCGGTTGAGTAGTTCAGGCGTGAAAGCGTAACTAACAAACATACAAACTCATTTTTGCTTGTTTCACACGTACCACAACCACACCACGTGGGGGTGCTAATTTGTATCAATATGATTAGTTTAATTCCCACGAACCACATTTTGCGCTCGCGTTCGACGTGGGCGATACCAACCACAACTCAAGGCAACCACCAGCGACACGGCGCACTAGCGGCCGGTCACATCGCAAACACAACTTTCCGTCGACGCAACTACACTGTGCTCACAAGTCCCGCGCCTGCACCCTCCCCCCAATAGCAACGACAATGACTCCTCTCCGATGTCTATGAGTCCGTTCAGTCAAGGCGTGTTTCGTCTACCAAAGCCGGAGTTGATCTGTCTGTTTGCAAACAACAGCCACAACGCAACCACATCGCAACTGCTAGCGACAACGCAACCACATCGCAACTGCTAGCGACAACGCAACCACATCGCAACTGCTAGCGACAACGCAACCACATCGCAACTGCTAGCGACAACGCAACCACATCGCAACTGCTAGCGACTACGCAACCACATCGACATTTTATAGTTACCACAACTCAACTGCAAAAAGCCGCAGCGGCACTATTCACATATGTAACCACTGCGTCACCACATTTTGTTGCTGATATGTGGTATGGATGTAGTACGTGTGAATGGGCCCTTAGACAATATCTAGCCAATGGGCGCGAACTATAATACCATTAGATATAGTTTGCAATATCAATTTCAGTTTTCAGTCAATTGAGTTATCAAACATCATTATTTCAAGTGCCGGGCCGGCAGGGAGCGGGCGGCGCGGGGGCAACTTCTGTGTTTGCAACATATTATTGGACAATCACTAACTTTTGAATAATTATTTCCCAACCAAAATATCACCATGGGGGCGTTGCATTCGTCTATGACATAGCAAATTGTAAATACCTCTTTAACAATTTATAGGGTATTTTCTCTGTTGACCTATTCCACCAAACTATTTAACTTTTCGTCACCAACCCGTATTTCCAACATGGAAGTTTTCATTAGAACAAGTCTTCCCCATTGTAGTAAAGGCACCTTCACATTTCAGGCTAATTTTCAGGTCTATATTTTTTTTGGTCCGTGTCAGCTTACTTTTTTTTTAATGTCGGAGTCACGACTAGGCTACATTAACAATGTAAAAAATTGTTTATAAATCACTTAGATCAGACAGCTTGGGGTCGTCAGACAGAAGCAATATATATATAATATATATATATAATAAATTTGAAGGAAAACAATATTACGGAAAACTAGGTACTCGTAGGTACATTGTCCTGCTACGAAACTGCCTGGAAGGCAACTAGGTACGTCGTACTGTACCGCAGACAAAACCACCTCCAGGTAGACGGTATTGCTTTGCTACGGATAGCCCTGTAGCCAATTTAAATGTGCATTAGATTTGCACTTGTCAATGAAAAGGGCGGAACAATCATAATATATGGATGATTTCCTGCGTAAAGAACTAGCCATTAAATAAAAAAAATATGTCAAAATCTAATAGCTCGCTACCACTCGGTCCATAGAATTCCTCACACAGACCGATATCTGGAGGCTTCATCTTACCACCAACCCCGCTACCTAGCTACAGTCCTTTGTTACATCTGTGATTAACCGAGCACATGACCTTTGTTACATCTGTGGTGAACCGAGCACATGACCTTTGTCACATCTGTGATGAACCGAGCACATGTCCTATCCGTGATGAACCGAGCACATGACCTTTGTCACATCTGTGATGAACCGAGCACATGTCCTTTGTTACATCTATGATGAACCAAGCACATGACCTTTGTTACATCTGTGGTGAACCAGACACATGACCTTTGTTACATCTGTGATGAACCGAGCACATGAACTTTGTTACAACTATGAACCGTAGACATCAGCATTAGCGGCTAATGCGGATATTCCTCTCATTTACAAATGGTAAGAGAGCCGTACTGGCTTGCACCAAGCCGCGCTCGCGATATATTCATATTGCATTTACTTGAACGGACTCCACAATTCAGAAGTGTCAACCTATTCACCACTTCCGAGTCTACCGACTCATCGATCAGTAATAATCTGCTTCATCACATAAACAGCAAACCCCAGGCAGGTGCAAATTTTTGAGTACACTCTCTGCACTATTTTGTTTTGTTCTCCTTGGAAGATCTGACTATGATGCATCAGTAGTGAACTGAAACTCATCATTAACTGGTTTTGAATTTTTGACTCTTATTATTAAGCGCTGAGGCACTTTGTGCGTGCTGGTCTACCCAGCGTGTTTGGCTCTTTCTGCATATTTGCAGAAAGAGCCAAACACACCACGGCGCTCAGCAGTGGCTAGAAGAGTAGAAACCTGGTGAATAAGGCTGATTAGATATACTTACCCAATTTACAAGAATCTCACGTCAATTTTTTGGCCGTCAACTCTGGTTTGGTCAAGTAATTCTGTGCAACGCTTAGGAAAATATTTAAACGAATTGATGCACAACAGTTCTTAGTAAATCTAACTATCTATACTTATAATAAATCTACCTATCTATACTTATAATAAATCTAACTATCTATACTTATAATAAATCTACCTATCTATACTTATAATAAATCTACCTATCTATACTTATAATAAATCTAACTATCTATACTTATAATAAATCTACCTATCTATAATTATAATAAATCTACCTATCTATACTTATAATAAATCTACCTATCTATACTTATAATAAAGTAATAAGAACGACAAAGTATGTTAAGAAAATAATTAAAAAAATGGTCTAGGGTACTTAAGTACCCTAGACCATTTTTTATAAGCTACTGTACAAGAATATAACATTTTTTTAAATCGTGTCTGTCTGTTTGTTTGTCCGTATGTTTGTCCGTATGTTTGTTCGCGCATCACGTAAATACTACTGGACCGGTTGCGATTCACATCATTCATTTTCACTATTGGATAGATATTTTGACTTAAAAATTTGGGTACTTGGTATCTCAATCATGACGGCTAAAGGAATTTTGATCAAATGTTAGTATATTGGTATTCTAGGTCCTGAAATAGCACATGTAGTACCTTTAACCTATAGAAATCGCCAAAATCGCTGTTGGATAGCTTAGTGTTTGACTCAAAAACTGGGGTACTAGGTATATTAATCCGATAATTAGATAATAAACTATTTGACGACTGAAAGATTTTTGAAGAAATGTAGTATATATTGTACTTTATAGGTACTCTTGGTCCTGGAATAACACGTATGGGCTACTTTTAAATTAAATGACCATGCAGGCAAAGCCGCGGGCACAGCTAGTAATAGATATATTTTTCTTTGCTACAGTATGATATTGTGTCCAACATTACAAAACCCTACGTGACTGACTTACAGACAGGCGGAAGCAACGCTGTCCAGTCAGTATGTAAGACTGTCACGCTGTAAGCATGTAGTACCTAAACCACATGATAGAGTATCTAATTATTTAAGAAAAAACAAGGACGGGACTCGAACCCGCAGCATCCATGCCTTTGAGCGGCGCAAGCCTTTAATCACCCAATCTTTCTTTCTTGACCACTACACCGCCATCCAAATTTCTCCATAGTCTCTGAATCCGTCTTTCGGGGACGGTAACGCCATGTATTGGTAGTTTGCTGAACTAAACAATCGAACACTGCTAATATTATTATTTATGTTCTTGGTAAGCAGGCGTTAATGCTAAAATCATATATACATGATAGAGATTTTAGTATATGTTTGTAAAAGGATACGAATACACGCCTCGGCGTCGCGTTGTGAGTAGAACACGACAACTGCGCGTCCCGGCCCCGTCATCTCGACCTGCTTTGTGTCGCCAACCTCTTGCATCTTCGTGTGCAGCGCTGGCAAGGTCACGCTCGGCGGCAACTGAGTAAAACATACTTTATTAGTATTTTTAATCTCTGACACAAAATGAGGGCTAATACAAAAATTTGAAGCCTTTGTCTAGCTTTGTATCTGTGTCGGGATCATATCTCACAAAAGGATAGGTCGATCTCAATGCCTATATATTTTCATTTGATAGCTTGCGTTGGCGAGATGGTTCGTTTAGAAAGCTAACCGACTTCTTCTAAACAAAGGATTAGAAGAAATCGGAGCAACTGTTCCCAGAATATTCAGCTCTAACTCGTTGTAAATGGATCTATTAATATTTCAGCCAGGAACTGAGTTTGAGCTCAATTCTTAAGTTTCGACGGCATTCTGGAAATCTGGGTTGAAGTAAATAAATGAATTTTATTTTTACAGACGCGCATCACTACTCACAAACATAACTAATCACATACTTTCATGCATATACACACACACTTACGCACATTCCCTCGCTGAACTACTTACAGACTGACTGTTCAGAAACACATGCACGTATATAATAAACATAATGTAGCAAATATAACCGTTTCAGTTATGAAAATTAAATAACTATCATAGTTATAGTGCATATTATGTAAAGTTATTGTATAACAAATTGATATACTGTTCTAAGAAAAATAATTTTATTGTGTTTAAGATCTAACGTAACAAATAGTGCGTTTGCAGTATTACATTTTTCAACTGAAGGAGAACCTCACGATATAGGTACAGTCTGAATAAAACTTAATGGCGGCTCTGAATTTGTCGCGAGGCACTGCGCAGTAGCAAATACTAGGTATGCGCGGGCATTGGAGGGGTGAGGGGCTGCGCGAAGCCGCACTCGTAGCGAACTTCACAGCAGCTATTAAGTTTGAATCGGACTATATCCCTAGTGTGGGGGACAGAGTTCAACCAAGGTACCTACTACTGACCATGCACTTCAATAATTTTAATAATATAATCATTAACATTGTAATATGCTTTCTATAAGATTTACTTTTAACAAATTATGTTTGAAACCTATGCATTGATCAATGCCGTCAGGTAACTTATTATAAAAGCGTATACGTTAATGAACCACTAACTTCCGTTAACCGAAATAAATCTGGTATAAACTATGTTTAATAGTCGGGTTCTAAAACTCCTTCGAGTGAAGAGACGAGACCTTTCGCGTGGTGGCAAGCGTCAGGTCTGCTTAACCCTTCGAGCACCGCTCACATAGCACATTAATGATATGTGCGCTAGCATGCGCGGTGTCCGAAGGATTAATTAAATCGTAACACAGTAGTGATTGCACACTACTACTTAGCGGTTGAATATCTAGCAAAGGTATGGTACTACCCCAGGATTTCTCCAGAATGGCCTGTTACTACAATTAGATAAGAATTGCATCCGGCTGATCTAGTGGCTAGAGATCCTAGGTACGAAATCGAACGGTCGCGGGTTCGAATCCTGCAAGGTGCAATCATTTGTGTGATGATCATAAATGTTTGTTTCCGAGTCAGGGATATAATATTCTTATCTATGTATGTTTATTCGTTATCTAGTGCCCATATTATAGGGTATCCTAGTTTGGGGCTAGGTAATTGGTGTGGAAATGTCCCGAATATATTTATTTATTTAATACTTAAGCTCAAATAAAGGACAGAATAAAACGATAAATACTTACATAGTTGAACAGCACAGTAGCGGATGTATCGTTGAATTTACGATTTCTATCTGAATCATCTGAAACAACAAAATTGTAGGTAAATTATTAAGAAGAATTTTACGTGTTTATACTGATTTCCTGCTCAATATATTGTAATTTAGTAAGTAGATATAGTAGCAATATGAAGCCACTCAAGTTGTATAATTGACGGATGGGACTAATGTACTGCTTCTTTAAGTACTACTCCACAGTAGAGATAACATGTTCTTACCAAAATAGACAGGTTCAGAAGTTCTTAGGTTGTTGGGTTGTCCACCTCCATAATTATTATTTTGTGCCGCAGACACATTCGAAGATTGCGAAGATCCAGAATGCATCTTTGATCCACTCTGTATGTTTGACCCGCCCTGCGTATTAAACCCTCCTTGCATATTGGGTCTACTTGCCATATTTAATCCTTGCATACTGGGTCCGCCTGGCCTATTTAGCCCGGCTTTCATGTTAGGTCCATCTTGCATAATTGGACGACTCTGCATACTTGCCCCACCTTGTTTTACTAAACCACTTTGAATGCTTGTCCCACCTTGCACAGCTGGGCTAACCTGCATGCTTGCAACGCCTTGCATATTTGACCGACCTTGCATATCTGGGCCACTCTGCATGCTTGCAACACCCTGCATATTTGACCCACCTTGCATAGCTGGTCCTCTCTGCATGCTTGCCACATCCTGAACATTTGACCAACCCCGCATGCTAGCCACAACCTGAATATTTGACCCATCTTGCATAACTTGGCCACTCTGCATGCTAGCCACACCCTGCATATTTGACCCATCTTGCATAACTTGGACACTCTGCATGTTTAACCCTCCATGCATAATTGTACCACTTTGCATGGGTGCCGCATTTGACCCACTTTGAGTATTCATATTACCAGTCTGCATATTTTGAGAGACATCAGTGGCTTGGCTTTGTAAATTCCAGCTTGGAGTAGAAGCTGCTACAACTTGGTTATTCAAGCTTTGACCTTGAGCCGACTGCAAAACCGTGTCTAAGTGTTGTCCTGCATTTGGCTGCGAGAGATGTTGTAACATTTGTAGTGCTTGAGGGTTAAAAATGCTGCTGAGTGCTGACAGCGGATTGTTTTGTGTTGAATTCGCAAGGGCTGTAGTTAAAGCTGCCATTGGGTCTGCATTCACTGGCAAATTCATCCTGCTTTCTGATTGACTGGTCTGCTTCGGTTGTTTTTCGCTGTACGCAGCACTGCCATTGTTTCCTTGGTGGATCTGGCTTAAGTCTTGTCTAACTTTTGCTATTTCTTCCATTATCGTATTCTTCACAAACTGTAAATCCACGCTGCTCCTGACACCCTTCAATGGGAGACCATTCAGACCTAGGCCGGGTCCGAAACTCTTAAGTCCTTCGGGTAAAAACCTTTTTTTAGCATTGGGAGTCTTATCCATTTGTACAACCAAGCGCTTGCTATAAACTTCTTGGTTGTTGAACATGCATACAGCCTGGAAAGAATATAATGGTCTTTCAATGTTTTCTGTTTTTGCTCAATCATAAGAACGACAATTCATACAAGCGTATAACTTGGTGTGATTATAGTGCAAGCTCTAAAGTTAAACAACAAATAATGAAAACAGGTAAAGTGCGAGTCGGGTTCGCACTCAGGATCACGTAAAGAAAATATAAAGAAAATACTTTTTTTTTGGTAAATCCACACCAATAATATACAAGTGAAACGTTGTCTGTTCGTTTGGGGAGCTTTCACGCCAAAACGGCTAGACGGATTTTGATGAAATTTGGAGCTTATACCCTGGAATAAAACATAGAATTTCCTTCTCTTTTTATCCCGGAAAATTGTAAGTTTCCACGGGAAAACTGGAAAATGACGTTTAATTGCTGTAAGGAACGGTTGCCATGGAAACGAAATAATAACAAGTCTGTCAAAAAACATCAAGAGCATTGGTGCTATACCTAATTTTATTAAAAAGCAAAAGTATATGTAGTACGTACATATACTTTTGCTTTTTAATACCCCCCTAGAAGTACATAGGATGCTTTTTATCGCGAAAAACTAGTTCGCGCACACGAAGTCGCGGGCGAAAGCTAGTACATAATACGAAGAAATAGTGTGATTTTAAAAACTAGCGCGAGTGAAATTCGTTTTAAAATGTATATGTAAAGCAGCGCCACAGTCCCCGCTCGCTGTCGCTGCGCACGCGTCGCCAGTTGCGTGCTACGTTCGTAGCTCTCGTCGCGGCCTGTCAGCATAAATCTCCCCGACGAAGAACTTCAAAATAGTTCGAAATTGGTCGGAGTATATCCGATCTTCTTATTCGGGAGTTATGAGCCCGTTACATATATTTTGAATAAAATAAATTCTGTGGTGGTACGTGGTACGGCACCATCGGTACGCGGGTCCAACTTATCGCCATGTTTCCAAAAGCAATGCGTTTTAACTTTAGTTTGAAACAATCACCTGAACTGCTTCCACTGGATGATCATACTCCACCTTTAATTTTAAGCTATCACCTACTTTTCCGATGATAGCTACTGACATTACCATACCAGCATGGCCGAATAGCTTGCGGATCTTTGTTTCATCTTCATATTGAGCGTCTAACTGAAATAAATACATATTAAAATGTTAATACAGGGGCTATCTTGAGATGTTAAACCCGATCTTGCGTCGAGGCCTTATGAACATTGGTTCGTGTGTCTCATTACCCAGTTATTGCCCTTAAAACCGAAACAAAAATTTTTATACACTACTGCTTGGCGGTAGAATATCTGACATAGGTGTGGTTCTTCTCCAGGCGGACTATTGCGTAAAAGAAAAAACTTGCTTAGTGTTAAACCTGTTTTACTTACATTGCCTACAAATATCTTAGACCAGAGAGGCGGATGTATTCCTTGACTGTTGAGGAATTCTATGCTCAGGCCATAAGTATCTAGTGGCGAGTGGTCCGCCTGCATCAGGTCATTTTTACACGACTGAGGAGGGTTTTTTAATAATTTACTTCTAACTTTCTTCTTGACTGGTCCTGAGCTGTAAAAAAACATCATCATCATCATCAGTCATACTTTTCAGCTTGTGTCCGCCCACAGCTGAGCACATTCTCATTTAGTACGCCACCCGTCTCGATGCTACGCCGCGCCCATGTCCGACCCACGATACTATGTCGTCGACCCATCTCGCTACTGCACGACGAACGCTTCTGCTGCTGTTCTCGGCCACCACTTTACTCCACCTGCTTTCGCTCTGCCTAGCCATGTCTCCTGCCCATGGAGAGGAATTATTTTTTGGTTAAAATCGAGAGGGTATGTTAGCGTTACGGGCGCGCCGTAACGATGTCTCAATGTTCGTAAAGGCGCGTAGGGAAAGCATCCGTATATCCCCATAGTAAGTAGGTAATAAGGTATATTTTTAGTTACGAATAGCGTTTATTGATTTTAGACTAATGGCTCTGTGAGCTGTAGACCTCGCGAGCATAAACTTTTTTGCAAAGAATCTATTAGCGGTGCACAGTAGCGCCAACTAGTTTATCTTATTGTAAAACTAACATTGATAGCTAAGGTGCTCCATCAATCCCTGCCTAGTTGTAAAGCGCTGAATCCACTGGTAGAAACCTAAAAGTGAGCACTTTACTGCATTTTGAAGAGGTATTTCTGCTCATCCCGCCGAAGATCCTAATCAGATGTTACCCCAACCATTTATGAGACCAACTTAAAGTTACTATCTTTCAAATAAAAAAAATACCATCGAAAACGGATCTAATAAGGCGGAGATATCCAGTAGCCCTCTTTAACGAAAGAATTTTTGCCCAAGCTGAAACGGAAACGCTTTGCGCTCGCTCAGTCAATGAGGCAAACATTTAAGTGGGAATGGTTGCTAACCAACTTTAAATCGTTATACTTAGAACCTAAATGGCCATTCTAAATCAAAAATTATAAGTGAAACCTAAATATGATTTTCAGATACCTATTCAATTATATCACCCTACCCCACTTAACACTCGTCGATTTATTTATTTTCTTTTTCTTAATATGGCGTCTGGTCATGTCTTCAGTAGCACACGCAAGATTAAGACAAATCGATTGACGTAAGAATCATCAAAATCGATTCACACACTTTGTCTTTCTAGTGCCTCAATGGAACAGACATACATAGGCTGATAAACACATTAAACGTCCTTTGTGTTGCACAGTCTGTTAATAAAGGCGAGTCTTCAAACATTGTGGATATTGAGGTAATTTGAGAATATCGATGAGGTTTCCTCTCCAAGATAGGCGTTTTGGTCGTTTGTCTCTTGCTTCCATTCCCTACTATGATGTTGGGTTTTAAGCTGCCAGAGACATTCATTCAACAGAGCTGAAGGCCGAGCTCAGTGGCGTGCATTAGGAGAGGCCTACGTCCAGCAGTGGACAAGTATAGGCTGATGATGAACAAGACAAAGTCTTGCTTGTAAGCTTTAATCTCTAAGGCAGACATTTGTCTATTGCCATTGTCTACATGTCGTGCGACACGTGTCACGAAACATTTGTCGCCAGTGCACACGAGTCTTTAAATCGTACAAAACCTGTTTTTGCGTAGAGCATTGCTTTTCTAGAGCAGTACGGTCCACATATTATCGAACTTAGGAGGCAACGTAGTTAATAAGTAATGTAAGATACAATGTAGAGGCGAACTGTTACAATAATATTACCTGTATCCTGTATGGATGCTTTATATTTTTTAGTGTATTTTATTATAAATCGGCATTAATAGAAAGAAAATACTTAGCGATGAAACTTTATCCGTTTAATGGAATGATTACAACTCACGGAAGAATTCCCGCAATTAGATGTGATGCAGGACACCATTTTACAACTCCACTGTTCGACAGCAACTGAACGACAAAACGCGCACTGGTGTCGTATTAAACACCAGTGCGGCGACAAGGTACCTGCGTGCACCACAGTTCTATTGCTATTATTATTCCGATTTCTGTGTATGCGACTAATGGAAGGCTCGCTCGTTTTTTTTTAAGATTATTGTCGTTCTGTCCCAGACATAGTCTTAAGAATGAGAATATTCCTACTATTCTTTAGTATTTGGTTCCACTTACTTTACAAAGTTAAAGTTTCCAGCGTTGTGGCTTTGTTCTTTTTGTTGAAAGCCTGCAGATTGATAACTGTTGTGGTAAGACTGCTTCTTAAAATTATTATGGTCCTTTATTACCGCGGCCGTTTGCATTTCTGGTGGTTTCGCGTTTTTCCTTAATAACCTCATTAGAGAAAAGTCGGGCCTGTCATCGACACTCCATACGACTGAAGTTTCTAAAAAAAATACGCAGATAATTTATATAATCAATTTAAATAATAATTTAATTCAAGTACAATAAACAATTTTTCTAAGTATCAAGGTTGCAACTTGTAACAACATGCTCTGGAACTGCTGTGCCATAAATTTAATTTCACTGAAGGTCTGCCACACACATACACACCCTCTCACACACGCAAACACACAAAGGAATCCCGACAACGGGTTTTTTTTTGGATTTATTATTCACAGGTTTATAACATACGATGCAAAGCGATCGCCTAGGACGGTCTGCGCGTTCCAAGCGCGCAATACCTAAGAACACCCGGAGTTCTAGCCCACTACGAGTTGGCAGCGTACCCAACTTGCTGGCGGCATTGCCTCGTAGAACCTCAATGCTAATTGAACTACCTTTTTTTCATTTTTCTTTGTGCCATTCTTTATCCGCGTCCTAAGCTCGCATATACGCTAGTAGGAATACTCGTTCGGGGCGCGCAATATTTTTACGAATGAATCCACAAGCGTCACCTTTGTGTTGTCCCGAAATACCAACAACCGAAGGATCGCAGCGCGAGCGCTACTAAAGGGGTCCTTCCCATTTGTTCCAAGGAACTTCACGTCATCGGACAAAATGAGTCTATTTGTAACTTATTTGTTCCATAGAACAATTGAGACTTTTTTCCTAAACTGTTCTATAGAATAAACATTAAATTCTTTGTGGTTTTAAAAAAAACACTCCTTTTTCCACTTCCTAAACTCTTCCAAACTCTTCTTCTTTTTTGATCTGAAAATACATTTACTCACGCTTTTTGTCATGTTTTTTTTTTCATTAAATGCAAGAATTTTGTCACGTGGAACATTTTAAGATAAACTAGATTCTTATTCAGTTCCATGACGTCACTGAGAAGTGAAGTCGGAAGATGTGCTAGTATATAGTTCTATAGAACAAATCAGTAAAAAATACTCATTTTTCCGATGACGTCATGTTTCTGGAGACAAATGGGAACCATCCTACTAGAGCACACGCAGCCTCATATTAAAATCCATGGAAAGTGTTGCAATGCATATGAACGCGCCTTTAGAGTTCTTGGCGAGTCTATGGAGTCGAAGTTAAGGAAAACAAATGCTTACGAGTCATTATTTCATAATCAACCCAGATCTTCTCGCCGTTGTACAACTCATAACCTTTTTTCAACAAGGCTCTCGCCGCTTTGCACGCTTCGTAATTGGCAAATCTCACCATGGCTACACCAGTGAATTTGGTGAATAAATGTTCCATATAAATGAACTTTATGTTCGGTCCAATCATCTGAAAATGTTAATGACTTTAATATCGCATTTACTATAAGGACATGCAAATATCACAATATTTTAGCAAGGGAAGGGCAAATTTAATTCCAAAATCATTTGTAATTCGCTCAGTGTACTTACAAGACGTACCGGTTGATAGAAAGGTCAATTGGAGGTTGTTGCTCATGTCAGGGCGGTCGCACTCCACAACAAGTACAAATAAATTCAAGGACCCAATATTCGGGTCCGTTCAGTCGAGTGTCAAGCGTGCGCTCGATGAGTCGCGCGCCTTGTACTTAGCGATAGAGCACCTACTTACGTAAAGTTATTGACAAACTTTATTCGTGTTTTAATTATGAGTACCAAGAAGAAAGCTAGAAAGTACTGCATAGCATTCGGCTATTTGAACAGTGATAGAAATGACGAATTGTCATTCTTTACGCTTCCAAATGATATTGAAAGGTAATAAATTATAATACCTATAATAGGTCCTAGTTATGTAGTTAGATATTGATATTTTTTTATTACGTAGGTTCCTATAGTTTTATGTTATTTCATTTGTGTTCCATACCGAAGCTACGCATATTTAAGGTTTTTCCGCGCAGAAATAAAGTCGTTTATTAAATCGATCAACGTAATTTTATAATTGATTATAGTAGGTATTGTTGATCGGAAAATGAACTACTGTGCTGACGTAGTAAGTAGCCTACATACTTTTAATATCTTTTATTACGTAGGTAGCAATTTATTTTTCACTCATTAAAAAGCATGGAATTCAGACAGGCACCTTTATTCATCAAAGTGCAATACCTATAGGATATAATCATAATCAACCAACGACACGTAGGTAGGTATCTCACTAAACTTATCGGCGTTCTGAAAACGGGATAGGTAGGTAGTAAAAATGAGGTAGTCGGTCTATTTTGATAAGAATGTAATTGTATGTAATAGAACTATTTTAATTTATAATATTAAGTAATAACATAATACATTATTACTTATTTATTCTGTTACAATATCTAAGTCATAACATATCACAGAATAATTAGTAGTACAAGTACCTAGTCATATCTTAATACAACCCCTACCGAGCGAAAAAGGGACAGAGCGATTCTGAAACGGTTAGAGCAATGGAAGTTCTCGCGCGTTGTGATACGGTGCATTCTAGCCTGCACGCGGTGGGCGAGCGCCTTCTAGGTAAATATAATTGAAAGTACTATTATTTATTCTGTGCTCATGTGGACAAACGGTTGATGAAAATGTTAGGGTTGCTAAATGCGATTGATGGTTGATGAAAAGCCTTATGAAGAGTCGCTCAAATCAATATCTTCTGAGTTACCATGCATGGAGAGGAATAATGATGGTAGTCACTTACTGCATTACTGCTCGTGTGCTTACGTATGTACTTCTCAATTTTCATCTTGTCCCATGTGATAGGTATATTCCTCATGTTAAGAACTCTTTCGTTCTTGTTCAACGACCTCAATTTATCAATTTCACTCTGAATGCCCATACCGCCAAGTGGTGAACGTGACCGGCTTCTTTTATAATCAGCTGTGAGGCTCCCTTTATCAAAGGAATAATTATTGACAAAGAGTAGGGACCTATGACGTCACACCACGTAAGACCCGCGAGATTTATGCTTTCAACAAGGCTAAAGTGAAAGTTTTCAACATCACACTTATAATTTAAAGTGTAGCCACTGTCGTAAACAGGCCAATCAGAACGTACAGTTTTCAAAATGAATACTCTCTTATCGAGCTCCTAGATTGTATCTTATGAAGTTGGCGCAGCTGGTATTTAAATAATTATCTAGCCAGGCTTCATTTCAAGATTAGTGAGATTTTTGAAGCACAATACAAAAAAACTCCTAGATTGTTGTATCATATGAAGTTGGCGCAGCTAGTAATTAAATAAATTTCTAGCCAGGCTTCATTTCAAGATTAGTGAGATTTATGAAGCAAAATAAAAAAAAAAACTCCTAGATAGTATCTTATGAAGTTGGCGCAGCTAGTAATTAAATAAATTTCTAGCCAGGCTTCATTTCAAGATTAGTGAGATCATTTAAGCAAAATCCAAAAAAAAACTCCTAGATAGGATCTTATGAAGTTGGCGCAGCTAGTAATTAAATAATTTTCTAGCCAGGCTTCATTTCAAGATTAGTGAGATTTTAGAAGATAAATACAAAAAAAAACTCCTAGATTGTATCTTATGAAGTTGGCGCAGCTAGTAAATAAATAATTTTCTAGCCAGGCTTCATTTCAAGATTAGTGAGATTTTTGAAGCAAAATCCAAAAAGACTCCTATATAGTATCTTATGAAGTTGGCGCAGCTAGTAATTAAATAATTCTCTAGCCAGGCTTCATTTCAAGATTAGTGTGTTTTTTTTAAATTAAATGACAAACGTTTAATCTTCTAGATTGTACTCGTAACTTAAGAAGTTAGATACAATTTATTTGATGCAGAACAGCAGAGTTACGTTAATAAATAGTATGTAGTAATAATATTATACAGGTTGTAGTTTTCCATCCCCGCCATATTCGCAGAGTCGATTGTAATAGGTATACCTTAATTAACTAACAATACTATTTAATTCCTACATTTAACTGGAGGTGGAATTTTTAATTAAATATTTTATTGATAAATCTTAGTAGTCCCCCGTAGTAGGGCCCAACTTTGTTTTGGAGTAGAACCCCACGACACATACACATGTATGGTAGGTATGTGTGCGCGCTTCTATAGACGCGCCGCGCGCCGCCGCCGCCCGCGCCACAGAATAAATAGCGAACCTTTAATTATTAGTTGGTATAAATAAACTTAATGCAAGTGAGAATGTATCATCAACGTTGACATTAGTTAGGAATTTCCGGCGTGGTAAAAAAAAATGGAATCAGCTTATTTACAGTTCGATTGGAATGTAAAAAAATATGAACAAGTTTACAATTTACGTTACCCTGATACTCTTCAGTATCCTCCTTCATTTTCAATGCACAATTGAGCACGATGTCTTAATGTTTTGTGTAATTTTTTTAACACGTTCACATTGAATTAACACCTGCAATTGCTCTGTGTGGCACCTAGAAACACGACGCGTGGGCGTGGGCAAAAAAAAAATGAACCATCTCCCTAAGTTCGACATTAGAAAATTGCTCCATTTTAGCATCAAGCGTATTGCGGCGAGCGTGAGTGATCGAACAGCTGAGTGCTCGGGCATTACTTCTTTATTCTGTGGCTCGGGCAACGACCGGGGCAATGACCCGCGCCAACCTTGGGGCGCTGCCGCACCGCACGCCGCGGCCGGCGCGTAGTGTGCGTGAAACAGGCAATACACGGGACAAGGCTTCATTAGTGTGTGTGGACGCAAGCTCTCGCCACACTGGGTGATTTCAAATTAGGATCGCGTACACATATCGCTTTTTATAAACTTTTTTTACTTATTTTTAATTCATTTTTTTTTTTTACTTCTTTTATTAATGATTCGTGTTCTGTAAGTGGAGTATACCTACCTCTGCAAATATGGCGGGGATGCATAACTACAACCTGTATAGTAGGTATAGATACAATCGTAAATTTAATAGAAGCATATAAAAAGACAACAATAATAGAAGCATATAAAGACAAAAATAATTGAAGCATATAAAAAGACAACATTAATAGAAGTATATAAACAGACAATAATAGAAGCATATAATAAAACAACAATAATAAGAAGCATATAAAAAGACACCAATAATAGAAGCATATAAAAAGACAACAAATGGGTACTTACTGGTTTTAAGCATAACAACAAAGATCTTTATGCCCTTGTACATGACTTTTTTCTTTTTGAACAACATATTGGCTCTCATTGCTATTTCCGGGGTTGTAAATGTTAGAAAGCATCTTTTGTTAGTTTTGGTCTTTCTAAAAGACATAACAGTTACGTTCTCTGTTATTTCCTGAAAATGTTTAAAATCACATATTTAGAAACTGTGTGTCCAATGGTCAATGATCAACAAAATCTTAGGTTTGTTCTTCTTCTTGGCTGAGCTCTCACTCATGAGGAGAGTAACCGGTCTATATTGCCGACTTTCGCTTTTTTACTTCGCATTTAGCTCTTTTTAGAAAGAAAGAAATTTCAAATTTCACCCTTAGCCGACTTTTTTCAATTTTCTATATAATTTAATATTTTTGCCGGATTTTAATAAAAAATAATTGAAAAATTTACAAATATCAACTTTGTCTAGTGAAACCTATGAAATCATTTTGTTTTTTTAAAGGCAACTTAATTAAACAAAACTGTGTTCTTGAACTTGCTACTTTGCATTATATTTTCGTATTAGAATTAAACAGATACAGTATCTGTTTAATTCTAATAATTCTAACTTAACATACAAACAAACAAAAACAAAATAATTAAGTAAATTTATAAAAGTTTGCATTTGTACTATTTCAATTATTTTTCATTCAAAGTCGGCTTATATATAAAGTTGGTAAAAAGTCGGCAAAGGCCAAACTTTGAAAATTTATCTTTTTGTAAAAAGTCTGCTAAATGCGAGGTAAAACTATAAAAAGTCTGCTAAATGCGTGGTAAAACTATAAAAAGTCTGCTGAATGCGTGGTAAAACTATAAAGTCTGCTAAATGCGAGGTAAAACTATAAAAAAGTCTGCTAAATGCGTGGTAAAACTATAAAAAGTCTGCTGAATGCGTGGTAAAACTATAAAGTCTGCTAAATGCGAGGTAAAACTATAAAACGTCTGCTAAATGCGTGGTAAAACTATAAAGTCTGCTAAATGCGAGGTAAAACTATAAAAAAGTCTGCTAAATGCGTGGTAAAACTATAAAAAGTCTGCTGAATGCGTGGTAAAACTATAAAGTCTGCTAAATGCGAGGTAAAACTATAAAAAAGTCTGCTAAATGCGTGGTAAAACTATAAAAAGTCTGCTGAATGCGTGGTAAAACTATAAAGTCTGCTAAATGCGAGGTAAAACTATAAAACGTCTGCTAAATGCGTGGTAAAACTGTAAAGTCTGCTAAATGCGTGGTAAAACTATAAAAAGTCTGCTGAATGCGTGGTAAAACTATAAAGTCTGCTAAATGCGAGGTAAAACTATAAAAAGTCTGCTAAATGCGAGGTAAAACTATAAAAAGTCTGCTAAATGCGAGGTAAAACTATAAAAAAACAAAAAGTCAGCAAAGCTATAACAAAATGTATGTAAATAATAATAAGTCGACAAAAGGCGAAAGTCGGCAAATACAGACCTTGTGAGCATGCCATTTGTATATTACATACAGGTGTTTTTTTTTCATAAAGGGAGGTTTCGCCATAACCACCACGATTGGTTGCAGCAGTTGGTACAGTCACTACCAATAACATGTAAACATTGTGTCAAATGTAAGTATACATTTTATACCACATTTTGTAGGAAAACACAGAAACTTATATTTAACGCAATGTTTACATGTAAATCGGGACTGTACACATGCAAACAATGCTGTTAATTTCCAGAATTCCCTATAAATACTGGTAATCACAGCACCGGGGAGATAAAAAAAGGAGGGGAAATGGTCGAATAATATCCCCCATGCTGTTTAAAAGGGGGCAATGCAAGGCATTGGGTATTGCATTCAGTGTGTTTTGAATCTGAGTCTGAATTGAGAATTGTTGACGGTATGTTTGTTTGTTACTTCTGGATGGATTATGATGAGCTTCGTGAGCTTAGGTTTAAACTTCTCGCTCATTTCCTGATCAGGCTTTATGATTTAGAAATTACTTTATTTTAAAACTAGCTGTACCCGCAGCTTTGCCTGCGTGGTCATTTCATTTAAAAATAGCACATTCGTGTTATTCCAGGACCAAAAGTAACTATAAAGTACAATATACATTTATAAAAAATCGTTCAGCCGTCAAATAGTTTTTTATTGTTTGCTCGGCATCTAATCATCGGATTACGATACCAAGGCCCCAGTTTTCAAGTCAAACTCTAAGCTATCCAACAGTGAAAACCGCATCGCAATCGGTACAGTAGATTTTATGTGATGCGCGAACAAACATACAGACAGACACGAATTTAAAAAATGGTATATTCTTGTTCAACAGTTTATATTAAGTAACCTAGACCATTTTTTATAAATTATCTTCTTTGTACAGACATTTTCGTTCATATTGCTTTATTATAAATATAGATAGACATAGATAGATTAAACTTAGATTTGTATGGGCTGTTTGTTTACAAACATTACACATCCAAAATAGCTGGAGTATAGTATCTACACATACTTATTTTTACAAATAATAGATCATTCTTTGTAATATATTTTTATAAAATGGTCTACATGTTAATATGTCTCCTTGATGTTACTATTATTTTCAAATTAAACTTAGATTGAACTAGCTTCGTCCATATTTTTACCAGTGTGGACAATGATGATGACACTCCAAATTGCATCAAACCCTGTTCAACAGTTTCAGTGCTGTGTTAACAACCATACCTACTTACACACATAGTTCCACATTTATCGGATTTTCATGTCAAAGGGAAGTATTTTATAAACATTTCATATACAAAATAGCGTGTCTACTATTTGTATCTACTAGTGTTGTAACAAATTTCAAATGTGTTATATTCGCGCATGTGAATGCAAATATTTATCTCTGTTGACTTTTAAATAAAGCGCGCGCAAAACGTTAAACAGATTTGACATTTTGTGTCAGCCATGTTTAAACCAAATATAGCCTACAAGATACAGATTGAACGTAGTTAGTCACATCACATGACATACATTCGCAAAAACTTCACAAAGTTTCTTGTAAATATGTAATTTAAAATTCTTGTGAATATTCACATAATGTGAATGCAAATATATGTTCTCTAGTATCTACCCATACTTATTTTTAAAAGTTACACTTACTGGATCATCCTTTGCATGTATTTTTAAAAACTTTTCTACATCAGGTCTTTCCCAAGATAAAGGTATACCAATCATATGTAGTGTGCTTAATTTATTATTATTAGTCAAAGTAACTGGGCTGTCATTTACTGACTCGTTATCAAATGATGTTTCATTTACTAACTCTTCATTAAATGATTCTTCATTTAGTGACTTTTCAATTACTGGTTCTTCATTTATTGAATGGTTGGAGCTTGGTAGGTCATCCATTGTGGCTGAGGATTCTAGTACAGAATGGTTAGGGCTTGGTTTCTCTTCAGGTAAATTTTCAGGCTCATTCTGAGCAACGCCAACATCTGATTGAGACATGCTGTTTGTTGAACGGTCCTCACTCATTTCAACTTCGGCTGAGCAGGTGTCGGGCAGCTGAGAAAATATAAATAACATTGGTTTAATGAATATACATGACTTGATAGCAAAACAATCTTGTTGATTGCATATCGGAAAGCCTAGATTAATAGACATGCTCGGTTCGAGTAGACTTGTTCGAGTCTGCTTCATACGAGTGTACATGTATAGTTGTTTACGTGTATCTGAGCAAACTCGTACATACCTAGTGTCATGCTCTCTTTTTTTAGTATAAATTGTTAGTAGCCGCTATTTAGTGTACATACACACTAGCTTAGAAAAATAGAATGCGGTCCGAGTCTACACAGATCGGACACCGTCGTCAAAGTGGGGTGGATTGTGGTGTCTGAGTAGGTATCCAAGTGTGATCGGACCGAGCACTGATTGTGTCAATGCCGCTTAAACTACTGACCTGACATATAAGGCTTCTTCAATTTAACCTGTGGACGAAGATCATTTTTGGAGATCTTGGGCTATTTTTTGAATATAGAATGATTAAAAGGTTTGCCAAAATTTGTATTTAAGGAAGGTAAATGAACCAATAAAATAGAAAAAAAACAATTTTTTAACTTATGTTTTCTTTTTCTTTTTTTGCAAAATTTGAAAAATTAGACTCATATATCCCATACAGGATACCGGTATCCGACAGGTTGATGCCCAAAACAAACACAACTGCCTGGAAATTTATTTCACACATTGGAGTGTTCAATTATAATAAAAAAAAAACTATAACCTGTGGTTGTGGTTCTATGGCGAAATGGTTAAATTAAGGGACCGTGGATGTTTTGGAGTTTAAATGGCATAGGGCAGGAATGTAGTTGCTATACCGTCGATTTTGGGGGGGACGAGGGATGGATGTAGGTTCCCCCCTGTCAGTTTTTTTTTCCATCCTTACTTTCAAATTTACTTCTAATGCCATTGATTAAAAGTGGGGGGTAGAGGAAGGAGGTGAAGGGCTACCCCCTGGTACCTCTCTCCCCCCGCGGAGTTCCTTAGTTTATGAGATATTTCAGTTTTAAATTTATTAAAAATTAAAAAACACCCGTAAATTAACTTTGTTGCTTGCCGGCCGCTGCCGCGGCATGCTCGAATATCTCATAAACTAAGGTACTCCACCCCTCACCTCAGTTTAGCCGCCAAAAGGCCCTTAGATATCAGCTTATAGAATCATATGAGTGGTGAATGCTGATTGCATTTTACACAAAGGAAATATTCAGATATTTTAAATTATTTAGGTATAGATTATTCTAATATTTTGAAAACTTGCATGGCTAAGCCGGGAATCAACCCAAAAATTGCAACAGTATCCTGTGTAATTTTATGCCCTCAAAATACCAGGCAAGGCCTTCCTTGGTCTTCTACTTTAGAGGGCCAGTCATTACAAAAGTTATCCAGTTCATCCCGCCATCTATGTACTTCTGGGCATGACAATGTCTTCTGCAATTTTGTGGAGTCAAAAACTTTTAGACAGAGATTTATAACTACCCTCCCCCCCCCCCCCCCTTACTAAAGTAGAGCAAAATTGTCTGTAACCTGGTAAGTACCTACACAAATAACATAGGTACCTACTACCTACTCCTCAGTTATTTATTATTATTGCATGTTGATAGAAAAAAAAACATTGTTTTTTATTGAAAACGCTTACCCATTGTGTTGTCGATTGGCCAGAGCAAGAGATTATTTAGAACGTAATGTTTATTTTGTAGTAGGACTCAAATCTTGGTCCTGAAATAGTGATACAATACAAAAGGATACACAAGTTGTATGTTGTTGTTGGTTGACTTGCCCTGCGTTCGAGATGATGATTTGGCGTTGTGGGCAATTTCGAAATGTACATTTTTAACAAGCCGTTTTCTTTGGACATTTTCAACACTTTTGGCATTTTTGCAACTTTTGACACTTTCAATCCTTTCCAAACTGAATGAAAAACGACCCTATCCTTCACGGTATACAGTCGATTTTCCTATGTCAACATGTCATCTGAATATGCAAAACGAACGGTGATCGAAAACGTTCAGAACGTTAATTTCGCCCACAAATGGCCAAAGGGAATGCCAATTGTGATCATATTTAGCGTTTTTAACAGTTATTTTCGCCAATTGTTCCAAAGAAAACGGCGCATTGGTTGTATGGTCGTTTAACCCTGCATTCGAGATGATGCGTTTTGGGCTGTTTGGATTGTCATTTTTCATGATCCTTTCCAAACCGAATGAAAAACGTCCGTAGCGTATAAACCATAAAGTCGCTTTTCTGATGTCAAATTTATCTGTCAAGTCCAAAGGGAACGCTGATCGAAACATATTTAGCGTTGCTAGCTGTTATTTTCGATCATTTAGCATAAAACGAACGGTAGGCATTTTCGAAATGTACATTTTTAACAAGCCGTTCGCTTTGAACATTTTCAACAATTTTGCCCTTTTTGCAACTTTTGCCACTACCGATCCTTTCCAAACCAAATGAAAAATGACAATACCTTCAGCCCCCGATTCAAACCTTTCGTTAAAGAATCGATTCAATTCGATATAGTTCTCGAATCGATTGTCTATTTTCTAGCTATCTATTCTGTGGCCCAATTCCATAACTTGGCTACAATCGGATTATCACGTTTTTCTTAACAAATTTGACTCTATCGCAAGGCATTAGTGGTTGCGATACTGAGAATTCGATTGAAGCCAAGTTATGGAATCGGGCTGCCGCAGTACGATTACGTGATGTTGATCATGACGGTATATATATAATGCAAATAAAATTTATGTCTTTTGCTTCAGTGCAATAGTACGAACCTAACTATACATATGAAGCAGGTTACCTTGTTTGAGCCAGATTATAGGTTTTACTTTTATAATTAGAATGTGTTTATTTCCGCAAGCCTCGAAACAACGAAACGCGCCAAGCCCCGTGAAGAATGCGGGACATGAGCGGGGGGGGGGGGGGGCTAGGTGCCGAGCGAAGCGCTGTCTAGGACGAACCAGTGTGTTTTTTTCGAACGTACCGCCGCTTGTTGTTCTACCGGCTACCGTTTGTTAACACTTTATCTAGACTATTCGTCCGTGATTAAAGTTATACCTTCGGACGTATTGCATGTTCAAGTACTTGTACTCTGTTTTGTGGATCGTTTTGATGGTGGAAAGCTGCCTCCCCCAAAGCAAAAGTAATCAACGGCCAGCGTCCAGCACGGCAAGAAGCAAGTTCGGAGTTGAAAGGTACGTGGGAATTTTTGCGTTCGGATTGTTGATGTATTCTCTGTAGTCTGGCAAACATAAAGTTCCCCGGCCAAAACAATTTGGTCTCTAACGAGCCGGATTCTCTGTTTCCGAGTAACCTAATTAAAGAATAGGTATACTTACCTACATACAGTTCCATTCAATATTACGTACTTATCATTGTATTACTACACTGTTCTTACAGTTTTCAATCTATTTTGTAATTATTGCACAGTAATGCCTACTTAAGTACATTCTTTACGAGGTAGGTACGATCGATTTGGGTTTTAGTTTAAGTACTTGAACTATCTAACAAAAACGTAAACTTTTGTAACAGAATTCGTCATAAGTTTACTCCTTTGCGCATACCTACTAAATTCATACCTAAGTAGGTACCTAAGTAACTTATTTTGTCTTAACTATCAACATACCTAGTTGACTAAATTCCAACTGAAACGTCCATACCTACTTAACTTGCTTGTGCGGGTAGCGTGTAGCAAGCTATTTGTATTTATGTGTAACATGCGTTAACCTGTTCCTGGAATGTGCGTTTGTTTTTATCTATATTAGGTAGAGAAGTGACAAAATGTTAGACGCATTGCGGGTAGTTTTTCCGCGGTATACGATATTATCATATAGTTAGGTAGGCACGTCAATTATTTTGGTTCGATAATTGTACGGGTTGACTAAATATTTCGGAACGTTAATTTTAGTTTTGATCCGTGTACAAAATATTAAAGTTCGTCAACTTACTTTCACGCGGTATACAAGGTATTGCAAAACACAGTATAACCAGTATCGCAATACGTCAACTCTTCATTCATAACTGCAGATTAACACCTTTATAAGCTTAGTCAACAAAGTTTTCGTTTATAAACCGTTTAGTTAGTATAGTCAGCTTACTTGTTTGCTTGGGGAATTTAAGACAAAATGACGAAAGCTGAAGAGAATCGTATGTTATTAAGTCAAAATTATTAGGGGCAAGACTGAGATCTTATCATACCCGATTACAAGGATTGCGTGATCGTGCGGTTGAACTTAACTTGTCAAATCCGCAGGAAGTGCAACATTTTCTAGAAGATACGGTTAACTTAGCAATATTACGGAAAGAATTTAATACTGAGTTCGACGAACTAAATTTATTAAAAATGGAATTAGATGAGGAATTCGAACCTGACACAAAAGCATTAGAATGTTTCGAAAATTTGTTCGTGACTGTGCAGAGCAAAGTGAATGCGCTCACTAGTGAGATTAACGCAGTCAATGGTCCTTCGATAAAACCAGCCAAAAAAATTAGATATTCCGTCAAAATTGGATTTTGTATTTCTATATCTGGCCCTCAAAAGGGTAGATAGTGAGACAGCGCGTTTATACGAAAATTCAGTTCGAGGGGAAAAAATTCCATCATACGAAAGTTTTGCAAAATTTGTAAAAGAGCGGGCTAAAATTATTGAAAGAACAGGGGTTTATGCTCCTATTGGTAGAGTTAAGAGTACGTTGTCATCCGGTAGGGTTCCAGTACCAATGAACATGAGATCCACGTCCGGAAAAATTACTCGAGCGCTGGTCACATCTAGTGCAGAGTGTGAGAGTGCCCTTTGTGCAAAGGTACCGATCATGAGAATTTCTCCCGTTGTGCAGAGTCCTCAAAACTATTCCCACAAGATCGTTTTAACGTGATAAAAAAAAGAACGGCTGAGTTTTGTGCTTAAGTTTCAACCATAAGGCAAGCGCATGCAATATTAAGGGTAGTTGTAACACTTGTCACTCCAAGACACATCACGCGCTCTTGAATTTTACCAAGATTCAGCCTAGTAAGTTATTGCCGGTGTCTAGTGTTACTGAAAATGTAGGGACATGCGTTGACGAATTGTCCTTGGGTGATAACGTGGAGGAAGATCTGACCAATGCCGTCTCATTGTGTTCTTTGCAATGCACGAAGACCCATGGCCTCGACCCAGAGGTTCGACGTCTTCTACAGTGCTGTTGGCTACGGCGCGAGTCAAGGTAGTAGATCCGTGGGGCAAGGCTCATTTGATCCGGTGTCTCATAGACAATGGATCCCAAAACCATTTTATCACCAGGCGGTGTTGTGAACGATTATCTTTAACACCCCGTTCACTTGAGTCGCCGATGTCAGTAAATGGTTTTGGAGGTAGTACCAATCGCGTGCTTAGGAGAGACCGAACTAGAGTTTTTCTCGCGGTATGATAGGAGTCAACCTTATAAGATTCGTTCTTTGGTGGTAGATAACATCACTCAACGGCTCCCAACGGCAACGATCGATAGGTCCATGTTGAGCTACTTAAAAGGTATTCCATTAGCCGATGATACGTTCGATCGCCCTAGAGAAACAGATATGCTCATCGGCGCGCAATTGTTCTCTCGTTTGATGCTTTCCAAGCGTATATATGGCCCACCTGGTCGACCTGATGCTATGCAGACTACGTTAGGGTTTATTCTCATGGGAGAAGCTCCAGTTTTGGATATTATGACGCAGCAAGATACATCTGCATTTTGTGCTGTTACTGGCCATCGCTTGAATGAGGTGGTTTGGAGTTTTTGGGAGCTAGAGGAAATTCCTTCGTGTACCTCGGCACTCTTAAGTCGCGAGGAGCAAGAGTGTGAACAGTTTTATAAGTCAACTACCACTCGAGATCCCAACGGTAGGTACACAGTGCCACTACCATTCAAATCAGACCCGTCTAACATGGGTGATTCTTTACCGACGGCCAAGAAAAGATTTTTGACTTTAGAGAAAAAAATGAAAACTTCATCCCAACTTCGTTATGGCTACGATGAAGTTATCAATGAATATTTGCGCAATGATTATATAGAGCCAATTGCAGATATGAAAAATACTACCATGGGATATGTCATTCCACATTTTGGAGTAGTACGTAATGAAAAAGTCTCAACAAAATTACGTATTGTTTTAGACGCAAGTGCTCGAACCGATAAACAAGTGTCTCTTAATCAGGTGCTACATACTGGTCCAAACTTGCAGGGAGGTATATTTCGAATTCTTCTCAACTTTCGGCTTTTCCCCTTTGCATTCTGTGCGGACGTAAAGCAGATGTATTTGCAGATCAAGATGGCGCCTGCAGATGTTAAATACTTAAGAATTTTGTATCGTTTTGACCCCAAGGATGACATTCAACTTTTCGAGTTCAGACGGCTATGCTTTGGTTTGTCAGTGAGTCCATTTTTGGCACTGAGAACTGTGCGTCAGCTTTGTGATGATGAGTATCAAAATTTCTCTGTGGCTGTTGACGTCGTCCAAAGAGATTTATATATGGATGATGTCGTTTCCAGTGAGAGATCCGTATCAGCTGCAACAGAAGCCGCTTTACAATTAATTGGGTTGTTCAAGGCGGGAGGCTTCGATCTTATGAAATGGTCCAGCAATTCCATGCAACTGTTATCGCAGCTACCGACGACTCATTTACACCCACAAGTGATTAAATTCGATGATGGCGAGGGGCAAAAGATACTTGGTGTCAAGTGGGAGCCGCAATCAGATATTTTTTCATTCGAAATATCCCAATGCAAGGAACTTTGCTCAAAGCGGAATATTCTCTCCGCTGTTGCTAAGTTGTGGGACATTCTAGGATTTGCTGCGCCTGTAGTTCTTTATGCCAAGTTGATAATACACGAGCTATGGAGCTTAAAAATTGACTGGGATGAAGTTCCGCCTCCGTCAATTGTCGAGAAATGGTGTAAATTTCAGCAAGAGCTACCGCTGTTATCTCAAATGAATATACCGAGGCACGTAGGATTTTCAGATGGGGTGGAAGTTACTTTACTGGCCTTTTCGGATGCAAGCCAGAAAGCTTACGGAGCAGCAATTTATTTGCATGTACAGTCGTCAAACGGGATTGCGATCCATCTGCTTTGTGCGAAATTGCGAGTTGTTCCACTAAAATCAGTCACTTTAGCACGCCTTGAACTTTGCGGCGCACTTCTTTTGACGAAATTGGTTAGTCGTTCTACTCACCTACGGGTCGCGTTGGAAAATCAATCACCTGTTTGCATTCACAGACTCAACTGTGACGCTACATTGGATTCATTCCAGTCCACACTGGTGGAAGACATTTGTAGCTAACCGAGTGGCTAAGATACAAGAAAATCTTGATCCGAAATGTTTTTATCACATTGCTGGAAAATAATATCCTAGTGATTGTTTATCCCGTGGGCTCACCCCGGCAACTTTGATTGAACATGCTCTATGGCTCAGAGGTCCACCATGGATCGCTCAAGAGAAAAAATCGTGGCCAGTTAAACCATTTCAGCCAACAAACGCAGAATCCAAGCCAGACGTCGTTCTGGTTACAGTAAATCCAGCTCAGCCGTTTCTGTATGAGTTGGCTCAGAGAATATCTTCCTGGGCTAAGCATAGTCGCATAGTGGTCTATATTCTAAGATTCGCTAGGAGACTAAAGTCCTGTGGTCATTTGAAAGTGGAAGATTTGGTTCAAGCTGAGTTGGCTATTATTCGTTTCATACAGGCAGTGCATTTTGCTGAAGCAGTGGAGGCGGTTCGAGCCAACAAATCGTGCTCGAAGTCACTACAGAAGCTGCGGCCAATTCTTGTAGACGAAGTCGTACGGGTAGGAGGTAGATTGGAAATACACAAATTTGACTTTTGACTATAAACATCCGATTTTGATGCCACGGAAAGATCACGTTGTTAACCTTATTATTGACGATACTCATAGTAAAAATTGTCACACCGGTCCGCATTTACTATTATCTATATTAAGGCAACGGTTTTGGATTTTATCTGCACGCAATCTGGTACGTTCTCGTGTGCATTTATGCAACTTCTGTTTAAGAGCTCGATAAAGGCGTGCACTCCACCAGTAATGTCAAATTTACCGGAATGCAGATTACAAATCTCCAAACCGTTTGCGTACACAGGTCTTGATTACTGCGGCCCACTCAACATTACTTTAACTCGCAGGCGTGGGGTCAAGTCTCAGAATGCTTATATATGTGTATTTCTATGCCTGACTACTCGGGAAGTACACGTAGAGCTGGTTCCAGATTTGACCACTGATGCTTTTCTAAATGCACTTAAGCGATTTATAGCTCGTCGAGGTCCTGTAGAAAAATTAATGTCTGACAATGCCAATTTTATCGGCGCTCGTGCTTATCTAGATGAACTTTACGCCTTTTTGAGATCAGAAGCCCATAACAATTAGTGGGGAGAAGAAATGTCAAATCAGCGAATAAATTGGCAAATGATTCCACCTAATACGCCGCATTTCGGCGGTGGATGGGAATCTACTGTGAAGGCCTTTAAGTCACATCAGATCACGGTTATTGGTACTCAGATATTGACCTATGAAGAGCTACTAAGCGTCCTTTGCCAAATCGAGGCTGTTCTAAACTCCCGCCCCCTGGGCCGAACACTCAGTCCAGATCCAGCTGAGCCCTTAGCATTGTGCCCAGCAAATTTCCTTCATACGACACCGTTAGGGTCCTTACCAGCGGCTCAGATTTCAGAGGAACGTGAGCATCTACTTTCTAGATACTTGCTACTGGACAAACTTGTGCAATCTTACTGGCGTAGATGGAGTATGGAGTATTTACACACGCTACAAACAAGGGAAAAATGGTTAACTGACCTCGAACCCATCAAAAAGGGAACACTAGTGTTAATAATGCAAAATAATACAGCTCCCTTACATTGGCCACTAGGCGTTATCCAAGAAACGTATCCGGGATCAGATCAACGAACTAGGGTGGTGTTGGTTAAGACAAAATCTGGTACACTGATGCGTCCTGTAGTTCGACTTTGTCCACTGCCTTTGCAGTAGCCTATAATAGTCACTTCAGATATTACATTTTGTATATACTTATTAAACTATATTTTTATACTATAAGCATTGCAATATTTAGCTACTAGTTATCTTCATATTTATATGTAACATCATTTTCTAATTACAATTTATGCTTCTTGAAAGGGAACCTTTCAAGCTGGGGGCTTGTGTTTGAGCCAGATTATAGGTTTTACTTTTATAATTTGAATGTGTTTATTTCCGCAAGCCTCGAAACAACGAAACGCAAAAAGCCCCGTGACGAACGCGGGACATGAGCGAGGGGTATTTTGTACCCCGTTTGAGTATATATTTTTTGGCGCCTGGGTCATCACATAAATTCGTTTCATCATAGTTTATGATGTTTTTGGGCCAACGTCTTCAATTTTTTTACTGTAGTTTTCAATAAAAGATTCAATGATCTTTGGAGTGACTTTCACTGTGTCAGTAGCTATATTTGCAACAAATTTGTTAGAAAGCTTGTCCCTGTGTCTTCTTAAGAAATTTTTGGCCCTATCAACTCCATGTAAGTTATCTTGTAAACTGTAGATATTCTTGCCAAGTTTGTTGAGATATATCTGCGCGAATAATCTCAAATCGAGAGTATCTAGTGGAAAACCCCATTCTGACATCACGAGGCAGTATTCAATGAACAGCAACAGCTTTTTCCAAGTTTTCTTTAGTGTAAGCCATATAAGGCATATGCGTTTTGCTTTTTCTTAGATGGTGATGTGATCTTTTATATGCACGAACCATCTTGTTAGTAATTATCTAACAAAAGCAAGCAAAAAAAACCGGTTATAAAATAAAAACTGTGTCCGAACGTAAAGGCAAAAGTGTCCAGAATAGCCCCCATATGCTGTCCCAAATAGTCTTCAACAAATCAATGCATGATTACAATCAATTGGAGGTTATTTCTAGGTTGAAATGTAGTATTAAAATCTAGGAAATCCCTACGTTTTGATAGTGAAATAAAATACCCACTCACTTTTATATAATGTATGGATCTTGTAGATCCATATGAAAGTAGGACAATAAGTCGTGGCCACTCTGATCTTCGCGAAAATGGCTACGCAGTGAACATTTTTAGGAACCGATCAGTGTGCAGCTATTTTCACGAAGTTCAGAGTGGCCATAACTTATCGGCTGTATTGTACCAAAACACTCAACTTTTTCACATTTAATTATATATATTTTATTTTTTGGAATCCGTCACCCTAAATCTTCACTAACTGCCATTGCGTTTTGACATTTTACATTGACATTTTAATAATAATGCTGCCAGAAATAGTTTTTATATTCTACCAAGGGTATTGCCATAAATAGTAGTGGTTAAAACTTATAATGGAGAAGATAACAAGGTTACAATTTTACACATTTAAGTACGTAGAATAAAAGTCTAAACCGTATACATTATTCTAGTTTTTATTTCACATTGATCGATGCGATATTACCGAAGTGATAAGCGTGGGAAGTTTACGTAGGTTTTTAAAATCTCGTCAGTGTTCGCGAGTAGCGCCTGACGTCATCGCCCCCAAACGGCACGGCAGGCGCGGGCGCCCGTCTCGTACGTCCGTAGTACATTTCGCTGGTAAGGTGTTTGCTCTCGTGCGCTCTGCTGTTTTTATTTATTTTAAATAATACTGATTGATTTGTGTAAATGATTGTTTTAGAACTTAAATGGAAGAAGGATTTCAAAAAGGCCAATCCGACAACCTTCCCATAGTCCACAATATGATGGTGGCAGAAAATTTTATAAAAAATTAAGAATTTGTATCAGCTGCAATTCGCGGAGTTAAAATGAAAAGTTAGGTACAAGATATATTTTTTATAACCTACTTATTATTACATTCATACTACTGGGATTGATTTACTAGTGAGTAAGTATAGGTATAACAAGAATACCTATACATAAAAAAACTAAGAAAACAAAACTAGTTAAGTAGTTGCAGTTTTGTTTTCTTAGTCAGTCCCCATAAGTGCACCCCAATTTTTTTGTGTATTTTATGTTTTTTTAAATAACCTGTTACTTTTATTAAAAGAAATTAAATCTTATATGATTTTCATAACATCAGATCTTTTCAGTCTTTACTAAAAAAAGGGTCCCAATTATTTAGCGCGAACTATCCACAGCACGTAGCTGTTTATCTACACTGAATTTTTAACCCCCGAACATAGAGACGGGTGTTATAAGTTTAGGGGTATCACTGTGTGTTCGTGTGTGTGTTTGTGCGCGTTTGTTTGGGCATGTGTGTGTGTGTGTGTGTGTGTGTGTGTGTGTGTGTGTGTGTGTCTGAGGCATCGTAGCTCCCAAACGAATGGACCGATTTTGATGCGTTTTTTTCTGTTTGAAAGCTAATGTGATCGAGATGGTTCTTAGATATATGGGAGATGGGGGGACAAGGGGTAGGTTAGAAAAGGGGGTGAGAATCGTAGCTTCCAAACGAATGTACCGATTTAACAGCGGTTTTTTTATGTTTGAAAGCAGGGGTGAAGAAGATGGGTCTTATTTATAATGGGGGGATGGAGGGAAGGGGGGGATGGAGAAGGGAATGGAGGGAAGGGGGGTGGAGGGAAGGGGGGATGGAGGGAGGGGGGGGTGAGAATAGCTCTTCTCATAACATGACTTGGTTACAATCGGATTATCACTTTTTTCATAGCAATTTCGACTCTATCGCAAGGCATTAGTGGTTGTGATATTGAGAATTTGATTGAAGCCAAGTTATGTGGTCAGGCCGCCGGTCTGTTCTGTGGTAAAATCTACCTACTGTTGTTTTCTTTTGTTTTTAGTTTTCTCATTTCTCTCATAATTCTGTTGAATTCGTTTGCTTCTGCTAAAAGAATATAATCATTATTATATGTACTGGCAGTCTGGCGGGAGTTCCAACAACATAAATCAACACAGAATGACATATGTCAATTAAATTTGACGTTACCACATACGCAGGGGCCCGTTCACATAAACGTTTTAGTTCGATACTCCCCAAGTAATCAATGGCAACTGTCCAAGCCGAGGTTCGTACCCCCTGGGTGCCCTTGAGCAAGTGGCCAAAAACTTAACTTTGGCGTGCGCCCTCTGCGTCACGCATTGCGGCGGAGCGCTTTTTTTGCGCCCGCCCCACCGTCCGGTGACGCTGTAGAGGTCAGTTATAGACCAACAGCACATATACTTTCTAAAAAAAAAAAAACATAAACGTTCGAAGACGCACGGATCACCCGCGCGTACACTCGAAATCGTTCACGGCGTCGTCCGGGCGTTCGCCTGGGTCATCCGAAAAATAGTAGTGGAGGGGAGGAATAGTATGAAACTGACACTTGACAGTTGTCAGTTCTATGTGGACGTCCAAAGTCGTTCACGTACTCCGGATGATCGAGCGTTAATCGCACGGATGATTCGAGCGTGTAAGTGAACACAGCCCTGCTCTACCTCTTTTTTGTGAGCGTTGTGTGCACACAAAAATGACGTCACTCCTGACGTCATGTGTCCGACGTGGAGAATAAATGCGCATTTTAATCCGACTTTGTGCGCGCTGACAGTACACATAGCGCACATTGGTGCAATTTAAACCACAGCCTATATATACGGACTGTGGACAAGTGGACAGATTGTCGGCTGCCAGCAAAGAGTATATAAATACTACGTAAGAAGAGACGGGACTTCCTCTATGGAACGGATTTTGTGAATTTTTTAAACGCGCGCCGAGAATGAGTGCAACATAACAAAGCTAATGACCATAGGTAATAATACTCTATATCGAGCATGTTAGCCAACATGAGAAACAGAAAGGGATGTCTGCAAACATAGCACATTTTTATCGATATCGATGTTTTGATGAAAAAAAATTTATGATAGGGTTTATAATAATAATAAAGTATTTTTGTACGCATTTGGTTTTATTACATACATACATATTGTTTTATAAAAATAATACAGTACACAAGGCCAGAAAGTCATAAAACCATTAATTGTTTTTATAATAATAATACAGTACACAAGGCCAGAAAGTCATAAAACCATTAATTTATCCCGAAGAACGAAGTAACTGTTATATTATTTTATCTACACTCATCGTAAAATCCGGATTATGAACTCAAAAATGGTGGCATAATGACATACTTTACGCACGGTATATCTCGAATAAGAAAACCCCCATTTTAACACTGTTTATTGAACTAAACAATGTTATAATGTATATTATTTCCCATAGAAGCACCGGTTTGGCTCCGACCAACGAGGATTTTCGCCATTTATTCTATGCCATAGAATAAATGGCGAAAATCCTCGTTGCTACTAGACCGTCGCATGCTAGACCATATAGGTCGTGACCCGTCCACCCACTGGATTCACCCACTAGTGGGTGCATGGGTAATTCGCATTTACCACTCCGTCCGCTGCACTAGAGTTGGAAACTAATACATTTTTTTTGACATTTATGAAGAAAACAATAATTTACAACCAAACCTACCAATACCTAATAAGTACCTTACCAATTTAATGTGATTTTGTTGATAAAAAGTTTTATCCTGATTAACAATTTCAGACAGCAGTGTTAGTGAGGGGAATTTGACTCCACTTGACATCACGGAAACAGCAATGAATATGACGAACGAGCAACCAATAAAATCAGCAAAATATTACGTCATTTTTTTTCCATTATAAGTAAGTTCGTATTGGTGTATATCTAATATTTAAAACCTTTGGGCTCAAGGCAAGCGTTGGATCGAAAATTATAACGAAATAGCCATAGATAATAATGTTTAAAAGGTCTCCAGAGCTTTACAGATACCTCAGACCCTTGCTCAGTATAAGAACTATCCTACGAATTCTAGTAATTTAATGAATAACAAGCTTATTAGACCGTGTTCAGTCAACTTCTTCAGTTCTTAGAAAATAATTTAGATTAATTAATTAATTTTAGAACTATGCCCAATAAATTTAAAAAATATATACTTGATTTGCGACAGCTTAGTCAAGACATATTGGAGACTGTATGGCTTAAGTCAGCAAAATTCCCCTGCCAATTAAATTTCCAGCTTGGTTTTAAAGTGACTTCTCTATAGTTGCTGTGCTTTTTTAACTGAACATTCCAATGGTTCTTCTAATGATAAAAATGACTTGTTTTTCATTTTACATTCATTTCTGATTAACAAAATGCTCAGGCACCGCAACAGCTGATACGTCATCATATGTTTGTGCTCTGAGCAAATCCACGACAAATTAGTACTGGCCAACATGGCAGTGATTGAATATTGGCAAATATCTTTATGAAATAGCCATGGCTTAACTTCAGTGTCAAACACTTTTGTTGCCTTGTCTATTGTCTCACACAGTTGTATTGTGGGATACGTTAAAGATTTCTCTGCCCACCATTCTTTCAATTCAATGTATTTATAAAATGAATTAGAGTTCGGATCTTCTACTTTTACAGATAATATGCACTTTTGGCAGCGTACATCTTTCAGCAAGATTTTCGCGATGTAACCACTTACATAAACAGTAGGCTGCTTTTCAAAAGTCATGAAATTTTTCTCTATTTCTTCCAATAATAAATCGTCTTCTTCCTCAGGGATGTGAAGAACAGGAACATCGATGTCTTCATTTTGTTGGCTTTTACTGACAGAACTTGAAAGTTGATTTTCTTCTTGCTCTTCTTCTACGACATCGTCTTTTTTTGCAAAGACGATATCGTGAAAATCAAATATAATTTCATTTTCATCCTGTTCACAATTCAATCCCCGACTCACAGGCGTGCTGAGACGGGTGAGAATCGAAGATTTCAGTGCCGAGGTAAAATGGTGACACGTCGGGTTTTTATTTGTCGGGCTGTGTTGCCGTATCAACCCAAACAAATTTTCCAAAGCGTCTTGATTGCATTGACGCAAATTTAAAAATTTTTTTTTTTTGCTTCAATGTATTTCCATATGTCCTGCAGGGATGCTACAGTTATTAAATAACCATTCACGCATCGGACATTGCTCATCCTAAGTTTGCTTGCTGATTTTAGAAAATGTAGTGTCTTCAATTTTTTTATATATTCTCTCCAACTTTCGTGGTGGAAACTGCGTTTGGTTACATTTTGTCGAATATTTTTTTTTATGTCTTTTCGTGATCCTGGACCATTTGTGCAGTCAAATAATTTGTCTAAATCTTCAACTATGTGCGCAGTTTCTAGAATTTCCTCGCTGTTTTCTTTATTTTCTACACTTTCCGATAGTAATTTTAATATAGCAGCTACAGTGTTGCTCAATAATTGGGAAGCTAACTTTACTTTCATTTTTGCTCTATATTTGAGGTCAATATGAGCCTTTGAGATCTTCATAAAGTGAAGCGTACTCTGTTTTTTTTTCACCAATTGCACTAGATGAGACCACTTCGCTTTTTTATTGTTCATAACCAACACGCCGCCTTCAAAAAAATTATTTCTTATTGACTTGAACAGGTGGGGAATGTCATAAATAACAAAAACTTTTTCGTCATCTACTAAAAAGTAATTGGAATCGACAGCGTTCCCAGAGATTTTTTTAAGCAAATTTATAGCACCTATATTCGTGGGCCCTTGATCGCATACTGTTGATAATACCTTGTACCCAGCCGCAGTCACAGCTCGAATTACTGTTTTTATGATAAGGACCAATTTTTCTGTGCTAATTGTACCTTTTACAAAGTAATGGGCAATAGGTTGCTTGAATTTTTTATGAAGGCCTTGAAGCATAAAAACTAATGCATGGTTAGCAATTTTTTCAGATCGACCTCCCTCACTGCCCAGATCTTGGAACCCATCCACTTTGTCTGTAGAAACATTATATATAAATCGTTTTTTCAACGCCATCTCGTCAAATAAAATTACACATGTTTTATCTGGATCTGTCAAGTGTTCGGCCTTTTTCTTTAAATGTGCCATAACTGAGACATCTATACCAGGTTCCATTTTCATATTTTCTAACACAGTTTGCAAGGTTCTTATACTTGGCATTGGTAAAAGTTGGCTGAGATATCTGTACGCTTTCGGAGATTTTTTATATATGGCGAGAGCTACACTTTTATTTAATTTAGTCCAGCGCTTACATTGGGATTTGCGATTTTGATTTTTTATTGTCGATTCTATCAGGCTTTTTAAAACTGGTGACGAAATTTGATCAATTTGTTTGGTTTTTTTTTGCAGGATCTTCAATTTTTCTTTGCTTTTGTTCAATTTCTGCAGCAATACTTTTTTCCGAGGTGACGTTGTGTTGTTTTCTGCAGCAGACGGTGAAGATTCTGTGAAAAGTTTAGTCAATTTAGCCATATAGCAGCGTAGCTGCGCCGGGAGTTTCACCCACTATCCGACATGAACTTAACATTAATAGTAGATTACTACATCGAGCAGAAAGTGACTTCTTGCTGCGCCGAGTGTTATATTGAATCCCAAACTTTAGTGAGAGCTGTAAAAACACGAGTGCATCAAGGAGTCACTTGAGCGTGTGTCACAATTGTCTACCTAAATGTAAGCAGTACAATTTTCAGTCACACTGACTTTTAAATTAACGTCAATTCTGTCAAGCTCATATTAAAAAAAAACTATTTTTAAATCTCTATTGGATGAATGAATTCATTCAATTTTTTTAGCTACGCTCCACGGTTTCACCTACTAGGTATGATGATGATGATGATGATGATGATGATGATGAAAAGTATCCTTCGTATTATTCCAGGATATAAGCTATCTCCATTCCAAATTTAATCAAAATCCATTCAGCCGTTTGTGCGTGATGGAGTAACAAACATACATACAAACTTTCGCCTTTATAATATTGGTGACATGAAACTAAAAAAAACTGTGCATTAATGGATTTCTATACTTACTTACCGCACTGTTTTTATGATGAGCAGTGATGAGATGCTTTCTGCTTACGTTTTAGGTGAACAATGGTGAAATTACTATGTAGTGGAAAGAAAAACATCTAAATAATCCAATATAATGATATAATTACTTATGCTATATTTTCTTTTCTTTTTAGTATTTTCAATTTCGAAGGTTGATGTTGAGGGCTCTGCAGAGGACGTAGAAGGTTCTGAAAATAGTGCAGTGTTAGTTAAGCCGTGTAATAATAAATTAATAATACATCGAGGTTCTCGTTAGACGGTAGAACAAGTCAAAGATCGAGCAATATAAATTAAGGCTTTTTTGAACAATATTCTATAAATGTATACTTAAGATAAATTAATAAATTCTACCTACAGAAGTAGCGCGTAACCGAGTAGGTGCCTGTGGTAGCGGTGCGGTGCAGGAGAGTTGACTGGTAAAATCCTGCGTAGTGGTGGAGCGGTGCGGGAGACGCCCCTACCACACCCCGCCACTATAGCGGAGACCTATTCAGTTATGCGCTAGACCTGCAGATAATAATAAACACCCAACAGACACCTAGTCCTGAACTGACTCCACGCTAGGGTTTTCTGTATCGTGGACATCAGAAGCTACGAGTAGGTATCGTGATACCATAACTGCCAGATTTCGTACAAATATCTGCAGATCGTACAAATCACATTTTTTTCCACGGGAGGGAACCATCCCGCAATATTTGCATCTTACAGTTATTTATTAATTTATTAGTTAGTTATTAGACAGTTATTTACCTAACCAACACGCCACAGAAGTCGTCATTATATCAGGCTATTTGCGGTCTTCGGTCACAACCGCTATCCTATAATCCTACAGGTACTTTGAGTTTGAACCCGCAACGATTGACACGATGATAAAAACGTCACTTATCTTACCATAAAAAGGTAAAATAAACTTTCAATGAATAATCTAATTATTTATTTGAGAACGGCATATACTGCGCAGAGGTATGGATCGTTGCCGATTCGAAACCCGTCCGTAATCTCGATTTTTACTCGCTAAGCTGGCGTTACTGCTAAAAATAACATAATAGTACATGATACTTACTTGGGCTAGATTCTCTTTTCTTTTTTTTGTATTTTATTTCCGTGGTTGACGTTGAAGGCTCTGAAACTAATGAAAGTTATGTTATGCCTATTCTTGCTAGTTACAATGAAGTATAATAAAAGCTATAATCACTGGGGCTTCCTGGTCTCTTTCTACTTTTCTTTGTTTCAGTGATTGATGCAAAAATTTCTGTAACAAAGAGGAATAGCCATTAAATACATAAATGTGACTCTAATTTGTTGTTTTTACAAAACAGGTTTGTCCTGTTGGGTGTATTTTGCACATCTCTTTCTTCAAAAAACTATATTCATAAGTTGTAAACAACACAAGAGTTATCAAAATCTTACTTTGCGATTCAACGTGAGGTAGGCAATAGTCATGCTCCGTTAAAATACGATTGAGCACCATCTCTATACCTGTAATTTTTTTTATAATTATTAAAGTAATATTTCAAAAGTTTTCAAAAAAAAAGACAACTAAACTTTTAATCCTACTTATATAAGAGATTAAATAAAACTTACATGGGGTACTTGTTTTTTCAGTTTTTGTATTTATAGTTAGTGTAGTGTGCTCTGTAACAAACGAAAGTGATGATCAGTTCACAAGTAACTATAGTGTAACAATGCATTATAAATGTTTTCACTAAGTCGGAAAACTCTTCTTACCAATATGCACGCATTGGGATTTTGAAGTTTTATTTGATGGGACCGGCTTGTTGTCGGTTGAAATATGCAGTGGAAATCCTACTAAAATGTTATCTTGTAATGGTTTAGCAGTTAATAGCAGGGATGGAGTAGCTATTTTGTTTAATTGGGTTCTTTTCTTTTTGAAGTCTTTGTTTTGGAAATGTTTGCCACAGATATATTTTAATACGTGCAGCTTTTCAATGGGTATGTACGCCAAATCCTCTTTACCGGTCATTTTTACCCATTTTTTGCACCTGAAAATCAGATTTTGGAAACTGGAAGATTATTAAGCAGTTTTAGGCTACGCTACATCAGGTATTCTAGATATAGTATACATATAGAATAATTTACTACGTTTAGTATACCATAGCGTGAAATGCAGGGGGACTTTGAATAAGATTAGTAACAAAATGTCGGATATTGGGATGGAAAAAATATCGATAAAACTGGCACCGCACTAGTGCTAACAAAGTTATGTTATTTTGTTAAATATTATGAATGAAAAATCGTTGTTTTCGTGTACTTAGTAGATTACCGAATAGATTTTCCACATACCTTTCTTCATCCAGTGGAAATTTAGCCATAAATGTTCGTTTTTGCTCCATCGCTCTGCCGGATCTCAAACCACAAATTTCACAAGTTTTATAGTGCATTGTTTATAAAACTTTCAAAGTCAATCACACTATTATTTATTTAATGTAGAAACAAACTGCTTTAATGCATTAAATACATACAGTAATTATCAGAAAATCTAAAATAAATCCGCCTAATAATTTCGTAAACAAAATTAAACCACAGAATATTCAAACCAAACTGTCATAGCGTAGGTGTGCGATAAGGACATGCTTAGATTGAAGTAGGAAAGATATAGCCGCCATCAAGCCGCCATAGAAATCAGCGCACGTTTCAAGCAACAGTTTTTTATTAAGCTGTTTCGCCTGACTGGCTGCCAGTTTAAGAATTGTTATTATTTTTATGTTAATTTTGGATTAAAACAGCGTGTAATTAATCTCATTCTATGATATTCGTGCCTCGTGGTCCCAACACCGACCCAAACAACTCAAAAACAATCCCACCTAACTCAGCTTTGGGTGCTAGTGTGATACTGATAACTTATCCCGAAGGATATTCTTGTTAACACTTTTTCTTGTAAGACCACTATTTGAGTCCTACCTACCACCTGTAATCTCTGGCTTTGGCCGATTGACAAAACAATGGGTAGGTATGCGTTTTCGTTAAAATTCAATGTATTTTCAACCAATCTATCTATCTATCTATATCTATGTATAAAAACTACAATAAAACTAAAACAAAACAAAAAAACTATAATAAAACTGTAACTGGGCTAAATCTGTATATTATTACTTATACTATATTATCACTGGTATTATTTATTATAGTATATATATATATATATATACTATAATAAAACTAACTGGGCTAGAGGGGGGAAGGGGGTGAAGAGGGTTGGGGGTGGAACTGAAGATACCCACCTGAGAGGGGGGGGGGCGGCGGCGGCGGCGGCGGCTAGATCTCCCCCCTCCCCCCCCCCCTCTGAGATATGTTATTTTAATATATATATTTTTTGCATATTTCTCTTGTTTTTGGACATATTCGGCGGGGGAGGGTGATGGATGTGGTTATGTGAGGGGAGGTCTGCTCCCTGGTACCCCTCCCCCCCGCAGGCGACGCTCAGTTTATGAGATATTTCAGTTTTAAGATATAAAAAATCGGATTTTTGTTCGCCGAAGTCAACCAAACGGCCGTAATAGTTTATTAAAATTCTGAGTGTAGTCATGTTAAAACCTAACCTACCCTAGTTTTTGGGGCCATACATAACATCTTTAACCTTTCTGGTGAAAGCAGCAACATTCTACTAGTTTTATATTATATATACGGTGACCCAAATTCATTTTTAATAAACTTATAACTTAAATATCTCATAAACTAAGTGTCTCCGTGGGAAGGGAGGGGTACCAGGGGACAACCCTCCCCTCTCCCCACCACATCCATCACTCCCCCCGCCGAATATGTCCAATAACAAGAAAAAAAAATGGAAAAAATATATATTAAAAAAACATATCTCAGAGGGGGGGGGGGGGGAGTTCTAGCCGCCGCCGTCGCCGCCGCCCCCCCCCCCCCCTTTCAGGGTGAGTTCTACTCTCTCCCCTCTACCAGTTCCTCCCCTTCCCACCCCTAAAATCGTGGGCCAAGCTTGTACAGTTGAGCTGTATTTTTACTGTAGGACCTCTACAGTAGAGAGCGTAGTATCTGTACTTATAATTTAACAATAAGAACAAAAAAGTGTTTGATTTAAAAACTGGAGTACTTGGTATCTTAGGCCTTGCGCGCACTTCCTTGCGGTGGAACGCGGTGCGTTTATTCTACCATATTAGATGCCAAGCAATTGATAAAAAACTATGAACGAGTTATGAAGAAATGTAGTGTATTGTAGTTTGTAGGTACTTTTGGTCCTGGAATAACATGTGTGGGCTACTTTTAAATAAAATGACCACGTGGGCAAGCCGCGGGCACCGCTAGTGTGAAATAATAATAATAAATTATGAGTAGGTCGTTAGGTACTTATGTGGTCTGTGTAGGAACCTACAAGACTAACTCTGCTCTAGTTTACATAAGAATGGAATAAAACTGCATCTAAAAGTTTCTGACCCCACAGAATCGTAGGCATTGTCTATCCCAGAAGTAGATGGTGATATGAACTGGATGGCTTTTGTAGAGACTGGCCCTCAAAAGTACAAAACTGCAAAGAATGGAAAAAAAGAAAGGGAGGCCTTGCCCGGTAGATTCAAGGCATAAAATTACACAGGATACAGGTTTTGCAAATTTTGGGTAGATTCCCGAGTTAGCCAAGCAAGTTTTCAAAATATATGACTGCACTATAGTTAATTTCAAAATATCTGAATGTTTCCTTTGAGTAAAATTCAATAACCATATGCCAAAAACATTTACAATTCCTAAATATTACCATTTCACCAAAGAACCACAACCACATGATGTTATAAAATGTGGTTGTTATAATCAGACACTCTAATGTCTGAAATAAATTTCCAGTCAGTTGTTTGTTTTGGGCATTAAATAGAACAAGCCTTATATGTCTGTAGTTAAATGCCATACTTTCTGTCTTTCAACTTTTGGAGTGACCTTAATCACTATTAATCTATTTTATAGGCTTTGCAGTATACAATAAACAAGATTGTTTTGGTATCGAGTCATGTAAATTTATTAAACCAAAATATTTTATTTTTCCACCTAGCCAACTCCTGCTCAGCCGAGGTTGAAATGAGTGAGGACCTATCAACAATCAGCTTGTCTCAAACAGATGGTGGCATTACTCAGAATGAGACTGAAAATTTACCTGCAGAGCAACTAAGCCGTAACCATACTGTACTAGAATCCATAGCAGATGACCCACCAAACTACAACCATTCAGCAAATGAAGAACCAGTAAAAGAAGTATCATTTAATGAAGAGTCAGTAAATGAAGAACCAGTTAATGAAGAGTCAGTAAATGAAGAGTCATTTAATAAAGAGTCAATAAATGAAGAGCCAGTAGCTGAAAAGTCAGTAAATGAAGAACCAGTTAATGAAGAGTCAGTAAATGAAGAGTCATTTAATAAAGAGTCAATAAATGAAGAGCCAGTAGCTGAAAAGTCAGTAAATGAAGAACCAGTTCATGAACAGTCAGTAAATGACAGCCCAGTTACTTTGATTAAAAATAATACATTAAGCACAATACAAATGATTGGTATACCGTTTATTTGGGAAAGACCTGACGTAGAAAAGTTTATAAAAACAAATACGAAGGATGATCCAGTAAGTGAAACTTAAAAATAAGTATGGGTAGATACTAGAGAACATATATTTGCATTCACATTATGTGAATATTCACAAGAATTTTAAATTACATATTTACAAGAAACTTTGTGAAGTTTTTGCGAATGTATGTCATGTGATGTGACTAACTACGTTCAATCTGTATGTATATTAGTATTCAAGTATTTTGTATATTATGTAAAAAACTAAGACATGAATAATCTGATAATTGTGGAACTGTGTGGTAGAAATGGTTGTTACCAATCAGCACTGAAACAGCTGAACAGAGTTTGATGCAATTCGAAAGTGTCATCTCATTGTCCACGCTGATAAAACTACAGGGTTTATAAAAATATATTACAAAGAATGATCTAGTAATTCTATGTATAGAGACCTATTTATAAGGAAAGGACTATACTCCAGCTATTTTGGATGTGTAATGTTTATAAACAAACATCCCATACAAATCTAAGTTTAATATTAAACTAAATAAATTTCAAAATCAAAAAGCCTCACCAGGAAGATGAAAACACCTGTGCAATTATGACAGATTGTTTTTGTTCATTTCTTTGGTTTAGAAAATGAACAAGAAGTTTAAACTTAAGCTCCCAAAACTCATCAAAATCAATCCAGAAGTAGCAAACAAACATACAGTCAACTATTCTCAATTCAGACTTAGATTTTAAGTACTCTGAATGCAATAACCAATGCCGCGCATTGCCCGGCTTAGTAATATCCCCCGTTTCATCTCCCCGGCGCTGTGAGAACCAGTAAGGCAGCATATTCCTGGGTATCAACAAGATATAAGTTCAAAAACTAAAACCCAACTATAGTTGGGTAAAAAATAGCCTATGACACTTGTAATGAAGACAAATCGATTGACACCCTGCTTTTCAAAATCAGACCAAGTTTTTAGTTTGAACACCTTCCTTTGATTTGCCGTAGTCGGGTAAAAAAATAGCCTATGACACTATAAATGAAGATGAATCGATTGACACCTCGCTTGTCAAAATTGTACCAAGTTTTTAGTTTTTTACACATAACCCTTCCCTAGATTCTCCGTAGTCGGATAAAAAAATAGCCTCTGGCACTCTGTACCTGAAGACGAATCGATTGACACCTCGCTTGACAAAATCAGATCAATAGGAGCGACACTATGGTGGAACATCCATATAACCACATACATATCTATATAGATTGTTAAACTTATTACCCTTCCCTTGCTTTGCTGTAGACAGGTAAAAATAACGTAAAGATTGCGTCAAATACAAGTATATGTTTTTAACAACAAAATGTGATGCAAAATGTATATGTACATTTGACACATACCAACTGGTTGTGACTACATACCAACTGCTGCGATCACCAACTGCCAACTGCAGTGATTATAGCAAAACCACCCTTAAAAAAAACACCAGTGCATGTAGATGAAACGGATAGCTGTTTAGCCGGATAACGGATATCCAGTCAACCCTGAAGCCGGATGTCCGGCCGAACATTGCCCATTGGCGTATCATAACGAGCAAGCTCGCGTAGATGGCGCACGAACGATCGAGCGGGCTGGGGTAATTCGGGTCTTTTCGTTCATGAGCGAAGTTAGCAAATGTTTCATGGACTTGTTGAACTGATTGCAAACTCTACCTATTCCGGATAGTCAAAGTATTTTATTGTAAATAGGCATCATAATAGCACTTTTACAAGTCAAAAGTAACATCTCATGAATAAGGAGAAATACATAAAATATTATGAAAAGATCAAATCAATAAAAATTTAGTAAATTTAGGCCGGATAATCCGGATACCAGATAGTTACCGGATATCTGTTTCATCTTTAGTCCATATACAAATGGCATGGTCACAATCCTCATATGTGAGGGCAAAGCCAAGAAGAAGAAGAACAAATCTATAGTTTTGTTGATCATTGACTATTGGTGACCAACATAACAAAAGAAAAACCTAGGAATTGCTGGACTGAACCAATTATTATGCTGACAGTGGATGAGTAAACACAGTTTCTAAATATGTGGTTTTATTCATTTTCAGGAAATAGCAGAGAATGTAACTGGTATGACTTTTAGAAAGACTTTTGCTAGCAAAAGCTATCGCTGCATTGTAACATTTACAACCTCGGAAATAGCAATGAGAGCCAAAACATTGTTACAAAAGAACAGAATCATGTACAATGGCAAAAAGATCTTTGTTAGTCTGATTAAAACCAGTAAGTATATACTAAAGTATTATCATTAAATATGTTTCTATTAAATTTACTATTGTATCCATACCTCTTAATAACGTAACTCGGCTGCTCTGCATCAAAGAAATTGTATCTAACTTCTTATGATACAATCTACAATATTTTTAGATTTGAGGCGTTATCTTTCAGACACGATGTTAATCAATATTAGCCGTGTTTGGTTGGTTAGTTCGTAATACTACCAATAGATGGCGTTACCGTCTCCATAAGACGGGTTCAAGAAGCTATTGGAAAAATTTGGATGGCGATGTAAAGGTCACGGTAGCCGAATTGTTAGAGACATGTGCCGCGCAGAGGCACAGTATGCGAGTTTGAAGGTCGTATGAGATCCAAATTTTTCAATTAGAAATAAATATAAAAATAAAGATATGTTTACACTAAGCAGGCGATAAATACTAAAATCATAAAAAGTACAATCTAGAAGTTAAAATTTTTTCTTTTATGCTTCAAAAATCTCACTGGTCATGTAATGAATGCCTAATGAAAGAATTATTTAAAAATCTTGAAAAATTGAAAGTTATTAATGTTTTGCTGCAGCCTTCTCGAAAAAATACGTGGCTCTTACGAGGTGTGACGTCATAGGTTATAACGATATGCAAATGTTACAATACACTAATATAATATAACTCTTTGTTAATAATCATTCTTTTGACACAGAGGGCCTCACACCTGATTATAAAAGAAGCCGGTCACGTTCACCACTTGGCGGTATGGGCATTCAGAGTGAAATTGATAAATTGAGGTCCGTCAACAAGAATGAAAGAGTTCTTTACATGAGGAATATACCTATCACATGGAACAAGCTGAGAATTGAGAAGTTCGTACGTAACCTCACGAGCACTAATGCAGTAAGTGACTATCATAACTATTGCTCTCCATGCATGGTAGCTTAGAAGAGATTTGTTTGAGCGACTCCTTATAGGCCTTTTCATGAACCATCAATCGCATTTAGCAATCCTAACCTTTTCATCAACCGCTATGTCTGCACAACCTTTCCATCAACCGGTACGTCTAGAAGAGAACACTTGAGTGAATTACAAATGATTTTGGAATTACATCAGTATTGACAACTAGTGACTAGCCCTGGCTTCGCACAGGTAGCGCTCACACCGCGGCATTTTTCTTTTATCATGCTTAAACCCGTCGTAAGTACTAAAAAAAAACACGACAGTATGCGTAATTCAAAATCTTTGGCAGCAACAAACGTGGTGCTTTTTGACCTTAGACAACTGCATTATTACTCACGCACTTGACAGACTTGTTTTATTATTTTGTTTCCATGGCAACATGTCAATCCGTTTTGTGTATTTTATGATAGGTACCATGGGTTAAATTATTATAATTTTCGTAGGTAACTTAATTTTTTTGAAAAATATAGTACTGTCGCTGATAATGTAGCTTTCTATGGGTGGAAGAAATTTTAAAATCGGTTCAGTACTTTTTGAGTTTATCTATTATATTATATTAGTGTAGATTATTGTAACATTTGCATATCGTTATATTAAATGCGATGTCATTAACATTTTCAGATGATTGGACCGAACATACAGTACATTTATATGGAAAATTTATACAACAAATTCACCGGTGTAGCCATGGTGAGATTTGCCAATTACGAAGCGTGCAAAGCAGCGAGATCCTTATTGAAAAAAAGTAATATGGTATTCAACGGCGATAAGATCTGGGTTGATTATGAAATAACGACTAGTAAGTTTTTTTTTCCTTGACTACGACTCCACAGACTTGCCAAGAACTCTAAAGCCATCAATAGTGCAACACCACATGCATTGCAACATTTTCCCTGCATTTTGACGAGTTCGTGGTCGTGTACATGTTACACGTGCATTGGTAGCGCTCGCGCTGCGATCCGTCGGTTGTCGGTGTTTCGGGCCAACACAAACTAGGTGTGTGCCACTGAAGTGGGAAGCTATCGAAAAGGTTGCAACCAAATTTTGTATGAAACCCAGCGTCGCCTGTTTGCATATTCGCTGATAGATTCAAATTTCCTTGCGTTTTTTTGTAAATTACAGCTGTATTACTCATCGTGGATTATCGTGGTTATTTTGCGGCAATAAATAGGTTGTATCAAGAAATTACACCAACCAAAAAATCAAGGTGAAAGCAAGTATACGTACATTTGTCAATAAACCAAAAAGATGAAAATCAGCTTATTGACATTTGTAGCTAAACCAATATTATCTAGGTAATAATTTTAACTGTAATTTCTTGATACAACCTTTTAATTGCCACAATAAGTTTTCATGAACCCTCGATAAGTAATAGAGCTATAATTTATAAAAAACGCAAGAAAATTTGCACCTTGAGACCTTATATTGTAGAGCAATACGGATAGTTTCTATACGTATTGTAGGGCAATACGGATAGTTTCTATACGTATTGTAGGGCGATACGGATAGTTTCTATACGTATTGTAGGGCAATACGGATAGCCGTAGTATTTTTACGAACGTAACTTGCGATTTGACATGAAGATGTACATATTATATTGAGACAATACCTGTAGTTGCGGCGCGCCTGTCTCGCTAACATAGACGATCTAATTGAAAAAAAAACTTGTCATTCGCAACAATCTTGCGCGCCCCGAACGAGCATTCCTGCTAGCGTATATGCGTGCTTAGGACGCGGATAAAGGCTGGCACAATAAAAAAATAAAATAATTACAAGAAAAAAAAAACGCTCTTACGATCTTTTTTTTGTAATGAATGTCACTTTTTAAGTTCTTTGTGTTTTTGCAACTTTTTTCGCATAATACAAAAAAAAAATTTTTTTTAATTAATAATAATAATAATTTTTAGTTTTTTTATTGCATTTTCACTTTGGAAGTACTAAATAAAAAAAATACTTTGTCATCGGTTTGTGAGCTAACCTGCTAAGTTTCAGCCGGATAGCTAATCGGGAAGTGCTCGAAATTTAAATTGCAAGATTCCAGGACAAAATACATCGATACATATATACAAGTGAAGTTAAATAAAAGCTTTTAAAACATTTTCAATGTTGTTGACCAAAATTCAATTGCATTGCAATTTAAAGATATAATGCCGCCAGCATGTTGGGTACCCTGCCAACTGGTAGTAAGATAGAACACCGGGTGAAGTGCGGGGTGGTTCTTAGGCATTGCGCGCTTGGAACGCTCAGACCGTCCTAGGCGATCGCTTTGCATCGTGTGTTGTAAACCTGTGCAAAATAAATTATCACTAAAAGCCGTAGTTGGGATTCCTTTGTGTGTTTGTGAGTGTGAGATGGTGTGTATGTGTGTGACAGCCCTTCAGGGAAATGAATGTTACGGCACAGCAGTTCCAGAGCATGCTATTACAAGTTACAACCTTGGTACTTCGAATAGTAATTGAATTTAACTCTTTCACTGCTGAAAACACATACGATGTGTTTTTGAAAGCGCGACGCTTGTGCGGCAAAACACGCTCAGAGAGTTTTAGGCGTGATTTTAACACGGTGACGTCATGGTGCTAGTCGCTTTTTAAGGTTTAAGGTAAGCTGTGAAAGTGTTAAGTCAATTAAGTATTTATTGTATTTGGGATTGATCTAGAATCGAGGGGCAGGAGTTTAGGGGACCCCCCTGGTACAGGTGGTACTTGGTGCCGGTCGCTGTCGCGGCACGCTCGCTTCGCTCGCTCGGCGCGCGCTATGTGTAGTCATGTTCAAACCTAACCTAACCTACCCTAGTTTTTGGGGCCATACGTAACATCTTTAAATTACTTTCATGCAAAAGCAGCAGATAAAAAAAAAAAAACTACAACTTTGTTTTTTTATTGACGGTTTATAAACAAAAAACTACGCGTCTCCGCGAGTTGGAAAGGTTACCAGGGGGGTAGCCCTCCATTTCCTTAACCTCCTTCACCTCCACCCTCCCCCCAACTCCTTCTTTTTTTTTCTTTACTTTAAACTGAGATATCTCATAAACTAAGCGTCTCCGTGGGGCGAGGGGTACCAGGGGATAGCCCTCCACTTGTCTCGCCCCCTCCGCCGACCCCAACCCCCCCCCCCCCCCCAAACTCCTGCCCCTTAATTCTAACCTAACCCAACCCTTGTATTTGAATTAAATTATTCTTTAAATTGATTATATAAATTATCTGCGTATTTTTTTCAGAAACATCAGTTATATGGGCCGATGACAAACCCGACTTTATTCAAATGAAAATGTTAAAGAATAATGCGAAAGCACAAGAAAAACAAACGGCCGCGGCAATAAAGGAACACAATAATTTAAAAAACCTGGCTAACTTCAAAAGTTATCAGTCTGATGGCTTTAATCAAAAAGAACAAAGCCACAACGCTGGAAACTTTAACTTTGCAAAGTAAGTGGAACCAAATACTAAAGAATAGTAGGAATAATCTCATTCTCAAGATTACGACAGAACGACAATAGTAATGAAAATCAGGTTTCGTGCGACTTAAAGCCACTAGGTGACAAATGTCGCACGACATGTCGACAGTAGCAATAGACGTCTGACTTAGAGATTAAATCGTACAAGCAAGACTTTGTCTTGTTAATCATCAGCTATAGGCTGATGATTAACAAGACAAAGTACTTACAGATTACTTGTCCACTGCTGGACGTATTCCAGCCTCCTAATGCACGCCACTGAGCTCGGTCTTCAGCTCTCCGCATCCAGTTTCCGCCAGCCGCTTGTCGCCGGTCGTCATTCCATGTCCTGTCTTGTTCCTGAGATAGAAATGGAATAGTAAAAGGCTGGAATGTCTCTGGCAGCTTAAAACCCAACATTGTTGGAAACTGAAGCAAGAGACAATTTATGTCTATCTTGGAGACAGTTCGGAAACCTCGACGATATACTCAAATCATCTGAATACCCACAATGTTTGAAGACTCGCTTTTATTAACAAACTGCGCAACGCAAAGGACGGGTAATGTTTTTATCAGCCTATGTGTATATCTTTCCTTTGTGGCACTGTATACACCGATTTTGATGATTCTTACGTCAATCGATTTGTCTTCACCAATCCATCACCGCAAAAATGTTTGCCCATATATTTTGTATGTGCGAAAGTCACGCCCGGTGATATAAGGGTTAATCTTGCGAGTGCTACTAAAGACATGTCAGTAATCAAAATTCAATATGGCGACCCAGACGAAACAGAGTGAAAAAAAAACAACGAACTATGTTAATTTGGGTATCATTGAATAGGTATTTGAAAATCATCTTTAAGTTTATCTTATTATTTTTCATTTCGAATGACTATTTAGGATCTATAACGATTTAAAGTTGGTTAGCAACCATTCTCACTTAATTGTTCGTAGTCTGTTTAGCACTTTCGATGACAGAGCACAACATCGAGACGGGTGGCGTACAAAAAGAGAGGACAGCTGAAAATTATGACCGATGATGATGATGTTTTTTTACAGCCCAGGACCAGTCCAGAATATAGTTAGAAGTAAATTATTCAAAAATGACCTGATGCTGGCGGACCACTCGCCACTAGATACTTATGGCCTGAGCATAGAATTCCTCAACAGTCAAGGAATACATCCACCTCTCTGGACTAAGATATTTGTAGGCAATGTAAGTAAAATAGGTTTAACCGTACCTATAGGTGATTTACTTTTTGCAGGCCTCTTCTCTTACGCAAGAGTCCGCCTGGGGAAGAACCACACCTAAGTCATATTCAACCGCCAATCAGTAGTGTGTAAACAATTCCGTTTCAGTTTGTAGGGCAATGTTTTCAGCGAAATTACTGGGCAATGAGACTCAATATATCACGTCGCAAGATCGGGCTTAACACTTTCACTGCTTATATTAAAAAGCGAGTCTAACTCCGGGTGCTAACGATGTCGTCACTGGGAAACTTACGTCTAATAAAAACACGCTGAGCGTGTTTTGCCGCACTGGCGCTGCGCTTTCAAAAACACAACATGAGTGTTTTCAGCAGGGAAAGAGTTAACGTCTCAAGACAATGAGGGGCTATCTTAACATTTTTATCTGTATTTATTTCAGTTGGACGCTCAATATGAAGACGAAACAAAGATCCGCAAGCTATTCGGCCATGCTGGTATGGTAATGTCCGTAGCTATCATCGGAAAAGTAGGTGATAACTTAAAATTAAAGGTGGAATATGATCATCCAGTGGAAGCAGTTCAGGTGATTATCTCGAACTAAAGTTAAAACACATTGCTTTTGGTAACATGGCGACAAGTTGGACTCGCGTACCGATGGTGCCGTACCACGTACCACCACATAATTTATTTTATTCAAAATATATGTCCAGCGGCTAATAACTCCCGAATAAGAAGATCGGATATACTCCGACCAATTTCTGATTATTTTGAAGTTCTTCGTCGGGGAGTTTTATGCTGACAGGCCGCGACGAGCGCTACGAACGTCAGCACGCAACGGCGTCACGTGCGCGGCGACACAGCGGGCAGCGATTGCGGCGCTCGGAGTATTTCCGATCTTCTTTTTCGTGCGTTTTAGTCATTTTACATATACTCGCCCGAGTTTTAAAATCTAACAATTTGTTTGTAGTACCTATGTACTCGTATTTACCAAAAAAAGTGTTTTCTTTAATTTTACGTGATCCTTAGTGCGTACCTGACTCGCAATTGACAAGTTTTCATAAGGCAATGAAATTCGAAAACCATTTCGGGATATTGCGACGCTGATCATTATACTTATTTTTCCATATTTTTTAGTGCAGTAGGTAACTAACACAAATATTAAGTAATAACTCTCAGCTAAGCAGTTCGGTGGAATAATAAAATACATGTGCCAGTAAAGAAAAAAAAAACTACTATAGAGCCTGACTTCGACAGTTTTTTTTTTTGAATGTGGCTTCGGTAATCTTGTTCATTCCACCGAACTCTGGCAGTTACGTCCTTTTAGAATAAGCTACTTTTTAACAATTAATTACTCGGAAAATATAGATTAGATTGGAAAAAGAAAAAATACGTGTATCTTATTATTCAATATTCTTTCAGAAAATAAATAAAAATAGTAATGTTAAAAATTTGAAATGTTGTCAATTGGCCTGTTTTTATTATTTGTTGTTTAACTTTAGAGCTTGCACTATACTCACACCAAGTTATACCCTTGTATGAATTGTCGTTCTTATGATAGAGCATAAACAGAAAACATTGAAAAAACATATTTCTTCCAGGCTGTATGCATGTTCAACAACCAAGAAGTTTATAGCAAGCGCTTGGTTGTACAAATGGATAAGACTCCCAATGCTAAAAAAAGGTTTTTACCCGAAGGACTTAAGAGTTTCGGACCCGGCCTAGGTCTGAATGGTCTCCCATTGAAGGGTGTCAGGAGCAGCGTGGATTTACAGCTTGTGAAGAATACGATAATGGAAGAAATAGCAAAAGTTAGACAAGATCTAAGCCAGATCCACCAAGGAAATAATGGCAGTGCGTACAGCGAAAAACAACCGATGCAGACCAGTCAATCAGAAAGCGGGATGAATTTGCCAGTGAATGCAGACCCAATGGCAGCTTTGACTACAGCCCTTGCGAATCCAGCACAGAACAATCCGCTGTCAGCTCTCAGCAGTATTATTAACCCTCAAGCACTACAAATGTTACAATATCTCTCGCAGCCAAATGCAGGACAACACTTAGACACGGTTTTGCAGTCGGCTCAAGGTCAAAGCTTTAATAACCAAGCCGTAGCAGCTTCTACTCCAGGCTGGAATTTACAAAGCCAAGCCACTGATGTCTCGCAAAATATGCAGACTGGTTATATGAACACTCAAAGTGGGTCAAATGCGGCAACCATGCAAAGTGGTACAATTATGCATGGTGGGTCAAATATGCAGGGTTGGTCAAATGTGCAGGATGGGGCAAAAATGCAGAGTGGCCTAGCTATGCAAGGTGGGGCAAATATGTATCTTCGCCCAGCTATGCAAGGTGGGGCAAGTATGCAAACTGGTCTAGTTACGCAAGGTGGGGCAAGCATGCAAGGTGGTCCAGTTAAGCAAGGTGGGGCAAGCATGCAATGTGGTCCAGTTATGCAAGGTGGGGCAAGTATGCAAACTGGTCTAGTTACGCAAGGTGGGGCAAGCATGCAAGGTGGTCCAGTTAAGCAAGGTGGGGCAAGCATGCAATGTGGTCCAGTTATGCAAGGTGGGGCAAGCATACAGAGTCGTCCAATTATACAAGGTGGGGTTAACATGCAAGCCGGGCTAAATAGGCCAGGTGGACCCAATATGCAAGGAGGGTTTAATATGCAGGGCGGGTCAAACATACAGAGTGGATCAAAGATGCATTCTGGATCTTCGCAATCTTTGAATGTGTCTGGATCGGCACAAAATAATAATTATGGAAGTGGACAACCCAACAACCTAAGAACTTCTGAACATATCTATTTTGGTAAGAAAATTTTAACTCTAGTGTTGAGTGGTACTTAAGGAAGCAGTACATTTGTCCCATCCGTCAATTTTACAACTTGAATTACATCATAATAATGTATTGCTAACTGATCAGAAAACTTATCAATTAATAATAACTTTTACTACAAAAATATGATTTTCATGTCGAAAATACTGATTGCACATCAAATTAAGTTTCATTTTCATGTATTAAGTTGGTTTTGCGCCTAAAATACGCATTGCACCTAGGTTGGACATAATGATTTTAGATTAAAATGGCCATTTGATATGCGTTCAGAAAAAAAAACTGGGTTTTTAGATAAGTAGCGATGCGTCACGAAATTAAAACGTTTCTTAGATAATAATATTTTGAGGTAAGTATTTTCGGCTATTCCACTTATCCCACCCATCCTTCCCAGCCAGCCAAAAGTAGCTTTTTTCCACTATTCCGTCCCAGGGTGTATAAGTGGAATCAGCTATACCACTTATCCACCCAGCTATTTCACCTACGAGGGAAAAGCAGTGTTTTTTCCACTGGCCCGTGTCAGGGTGGACGAGTGGAATATATATATTTCAAGTCGTCCTCCTAGAACAAAAATTGAATTTAAAATTAAACACAAGGGTGGATGAATGGAATATACATTTAAAGTATTTCCTTCTAGAACAAAAATAAATTTAAAATTAAATTAACGGGTAAATATAATAACAGGTTTTTGTCGATGCAACATTTGTAATAGTTTTACATCAATTTCTCCCTTAATAATACGCTCCTTATCGCCGCGAGTAACTATGAGTTCCTATGAGAACTATATTGCATGAACAAATTAGGACGATGCGGCGATGGACGTAAATAAAAATATTGATGTCTAATGCTACCCCATATTTGAATGTGTTATTTTAAAATGGAAGTTTGTTTTTTATTATACCTAGACACCTATTATTTATTTTTAAATTAATTTTTTGTTCTAGGAGGGATGACTTGTAATATGTTTATTCCACTCGTCCACCCTGAGACGGGCCAGTGGAAAAAACACTACTTTTCCCTCGCAGGTGGGATAGAAGGGTGGATAAGTGGTATAGCTGATTCCACTTATCCACCCTGGGATGGAATAGTGGAAAAGAAAAGCAATTTTTCTCTCCTAGGTGGGATGGCTGGGTGGGATAAGTGGAATAGCCAAGTATTTTGCTGTCTGATCAGTATTTTTGATGGGAAATGGGCATTTTTTGATTTGCATTTAAATACTACTCAATTAAAATGTACTTTGCAGGTAAGCAGTATAAATTAACACGTTAAATTGTACTTGTTTTAGATGATTCAGATAGAAATCGTAAAATGAACGATTCATCCGCTACTGTGCTTTTCAACTATGTAAGTATTTATGGTTTTATTCTGTCCTACATTTGAGTTTTAAATGTTGATTAAAATGAATGGCAGGATTACCACACTTTTGGCAAATATTCAACAGCCAATTAGTATTGTGCAAGCACTACTGGGGATGGGAAAGATCTCGTCTCTTCACTAGAAGAAGTTTAAAAACCCGTCTAGGCATACTAAATACGCGACGGTAAAATTATGGGGAACTGTATTTAAGCTTTTATAGTAAGTTTTCAGTCAACATTGATTGAACATTTTTTGAAGTGAATCATTGGCAAAGCATTGGCTCATGAGGCTCATAGGGGATGACACTCTAGTAAAGAGTAAGGTTCAATGTCTGGCGCATCGACATGAGGTCGCTAGCCTGTCGGTTTTTTTTCAGATTTTACTATGGAGAGTGTGCACAAGAACTGCACAATCTGATTCCCCCATCACCGTACGACTAGACGATCGGCAAAGCGCCACCCTTTTATGGTTGAAATACCTCGCACGAGAACGAAAGTTTCTCTTCTTCATTTATTATAAGAACTGTAAAGGAGTGGAATGCCCTGCTCTCGTCAGCGTTTCCGGTTAAATATAACCCTGGTGTGTTCAAGTCAAGAGTGAATAGGTATCTACTAGGCAAGCGTGCTGCACCTTTGACCACATCATCCCTTTCCATCAGGTGAGATCGTGGTCAAACGAATGCCTATTACGTAACAAAAAAAAATTTAAAAATTACAGTGTAAATGATTATATTAATGACAGAAGTGCATGACCCACTAGTGTGGGGAAGTATTTTGTTAGATCTAATAAAATTATTTTTCTTAGAACAGTATTTCAATTTGTTAGATAATAACTTTGTTTAATATGTACTACAACTAAACACTTATTTAATTTTACACATACACAACATACTTACATTACATTATGTTTATTACCTATAGTATTTTTTAATTTAGTACATGTGTTTCTGTACAGTCAGTCTGTAAGTAGCCCGGTGAGGAAATGTGCGTGTGTGTGTGTGTGTTTGTGTATGCATGACAGTATGTAATTAATTGCTTGTGAGTGGTGGTGCGCTTCTGTAAATATATACATTTATTTATTTACTTCAAGCCAGATTTCCAGAGTGCCGTCGAAACTAAACATGTGAGCACAAACTCAGTTCCTCGCTGAAATAGTAATCTAGATTCCTTTACAACGCATTAGAGCTGAATATTTTGGGAACAGTTGCACCGATTTCTTCTAAACAAAGCTAACCGAACCATCTCGCCAACACAAGCTACCAAATGAAAAAAACGCATTTAAATAGGTCCTTCCTTTTGTGACATATGATGCTAGATCGGGCATACGGGCTTAAAATTTTATAACAGATTAAAAATACTAATAAACTATGCTTTGATCAGTTGCCGCCGAGCGTGACCTTTCCGGCGCTGCACACGAAGATGCAAGAGGTCGGCGACGTAAAGCAGGTCGAGATGACGGGGCCGGGCCGCGCAGTTGTCGTGTTCTACTCACAACGCGACGCCGAGGCGTGTATTCGTATCCTTTTACAAATACAGAATTTAACATAATTACCTATCATACTCAATAGAATCTAACGTTGTTCGCCATGACGTGTATAATACTAATACTACACGTCATGGCGAACAACGTTAATTTTACGACTTTTGAGTTTTCGAACTTTTCATTCATGAATTTGCTTATAGAAAATCCTGTAAGAATATTGCACTCCAAACCCCAGTATAGCTAGCGGCACTTAAGTCTAGCGGTGAACGAAACGTGGCGGGGATCTCGGCACAGTCAGTTTTCGGGATAAAAAGTATTCAACATTTACATTGTATAAACTTTGACTGTGCCAAGATCCCCGCCATGTTTCGTACACCGCTAGACTTATAGCTAGCGACACGTAAGTCTAGCGGTGAACGAAACGTGGCGGGGATCTTGGCACAGTCAGTTTTTCGGGATATAAAGTATTCAACATTTTAACACATTATATAAACTTTGACTGTGCCAAGATCCCCGCCACGTTTCATTCACCTCTAGACTTACGTGCCGCTAGGTATAGCACAGAATAAATAATATTACTTCCTAGTAATCAGCGGGAAAACTCAATCATAATCTTGACCTTGATTTTTTGCCATCAGGCCTATCCCGCGCATCTAACCATACTGCGCAGTGGTCAGTCGCATGTCAGTAGGTAGAACGTTCGTGAAAATCTAAACATCAGACAGAGTCAACTTCGAATTATTTTTATTTTTAATAAAAAATAAGTAAAAGTGTTAATTTTGTGATCAGTGTTACATAACATTTTCGTTTCCTAAGGCTTCAGTGTTTTCTTCAGCTATAAGTAACACTGCTTACTCGAACTATGTGCGTGCAAAGAGATAATAGGCTGGCTCGACCCACATTTGCTCGGACTGGTGATCAACCTCCATTCAATGGGGGTCTTTCCACCAGCGCGTGTGAGATTTATAAACATATGTATAATAATATTACGTACGACTGTAAGGTTATCAGAACCTAAGTTTTGTAATGTTGGCCTTCAGTTGGTTAGGTTTGTCGAGTAGGAGATAAAACTTATCTGCACCAACTATAGTACCTAGTAGCTACAGCTACAGAATAAATAAGGAGTATTCATAGAAACAAAGAAATGTAATTGTTATATTTTTATTGATTCTACCACCAGATTCGTAATACACTACATCGAAGAACTGGCAAGAAACTATGTAGCAAATATATTTTTATTATCATTGTACAATCACCACAGTTACTCCTGGCACAATAATAGCATTTAAACAAAGTGATCCTGACCTAATCATTTCGAACACAATCACATTGACCATATTGGTTATAATAACATCACATTGAACCGACAGTACCTATGTAGTATTTGTATACTCTTTGGTACCTATTTGCAAAATACTCAGTTACACACAGTAAATATGAGACAAGGAAACAGTAGCAGAACAATAAAGTAATATAAATAGTACTTAACTTGCCAAGGTCCTCGCGGTGCGGCGGCCACAATAACATTAAACATTGCCAAGTCGAGATAGCCTTTATATAACACTTTAGAACATCCGACGCTGTCAGAAGTCATCCGAGACGAAGACTACCGACATCGTCCGAGCTATTTGAGTCGTTTGAAAACAGATCAACGAATATCTACCATTTACTTTATTAATTACATTAGTCATGTCTGATAGTTGTATTGGAATACATTATAATAATTATGGCATAATAATACAGATGTTTCATAGTGATGGATGACATACATCGTAAGTTTACACGTGGTACTTTACTTTTCTTTAAAGTAGTCAATACTTCGTTTCAGAACGAATACTTCGTTCCTTCGTTGCCAATAGATGGCGTTACAGTACCCAAAAGAAGGATTTAGAGACTAAATGAGAAATTTGGTGACGGTGTAGTGGTCACGAAAGCCGAATTTGTTAAAGGCATGTGTTTTAAATTATCTTCATTGTACAGACTTTTTTGGTACTTACAGCTTTATTATAAGTATAGATTTACTAAGAACTGTTGTATAGTGTATCAATTGTTAATTCGTTGAAATATTTTCCTAAGCGTTGCACAGAATTACTCGACCAAACCAGAGTTGACGGGCAAACCATTGACGTGAGGTTCTTGTAAATTGGGTGAGTAAAACTAATCGCTCTTATTCACCAGGTTTCTACTCTTCTAGCCACTGCTGTGTGCCGTGGGTCAAATATGCAGACGGAGCCAAACACGCTGGGTAGTCCAGCATACACAATGTGACTCAGCGCCTCTCAGCGCTAATTAATCAGAGTCAAATATGCAAAATCAGAGAAATATGAGTTCTCAGTGAACTGCTGATTCATCATAGGGTTTTTTCTACTATCCATTAGGAGAACAAAATAAAATAGTGTAGAAAGAGTGCCTGGCTGGTTTGCTATTGATGTGATAAAACTGATCGATGAGTCGGTAGACTCGGCAGTGGTCGATGGGTTAGATTCCATTTAAGTTAATGCAATAGGGCTATAATAGCGAGCGTGGTTCGGTGCAAGCCAATACGGCTTTCTCGCTTTCTCTTACCATGTGTGAATGAGATGAATTTAGCCGCAGCCTGATGTCTGCTGTTCAAAGTTGACGGTTACGAGAATGTTCGACTAGGAACTGAAAGGAAGCTTTCTATTTCGCGAAGATTAAAGCTTTCTTTAGACCGAGTGATAGCGAGCCATCAGATTTCGTCGTTATTTTTACATTGAACGCTAATCACCGGTCAACTACAACTTTAAAGGAACACATTATATTAGTGTGGGCTGTTGGTGGTTTCAATTGCAGCATCTATTTATTTATTCTAAAAAAAAACTGCGTAATTTCGACCTTTCATTATTCAGAAAATCATCGGGTTCCGCCCTTTTCATTGACGAGTGCAAATCTAATACGCGTTCAAATTGTGTTATTTAGATACTGGTCAAGACTGGGCTATCCGTAGCCAAGCAATACCGTCTACCTAGAAGTAGTTTTGTCTGCAGTACAGTGCGAGGAGTACCTAGTTGCCTTCCAGGTAGCTAGGTCCTCCTAGGTCAATGTATGTTCCTACCTAGATTTCCTACAACTTCTCTCTGACGACCTCCAGGCTAGTTTTACAAACTATTTTAACATTGTACCTACATGTAGGTTAGTCGTGGAGTAGTTGGCACGATTGCATGTTCAATTGTCACCCATAGCGTTAAAAATAGAACTTAGTAGAAGCGGTCCAAATAAATATTGTAGGCTTGAAAACTAGCCTGAAATGTGAAGGTGCCTTTCTTACATTGAAATACTTATTCAAATGAAAACTTTCGTGTTGGAAACACGGGTTGGTGATGAAAAGCTTAATAGTTAGGTGAAAATAGCTTTTTTTTTTTAAATATTATTGTTCCCAATAAATTGTAAACGAGCCTGATCAAGGTGTTTACAATTTGAATGTTGCGATGCCAAAGACGGTAATATTTTGCATGGGAAAGAATTAGTTAAAAGTTGTGACTTTCTAATGTTAATTATGTTGCAAACACTGAAGTTGCCCATCCGCCGCCTTGTGGGGAGGCACTTGAAATACTCCTAGTTTGATAACTGATTTGAGTGAAAACTGAGATTGATATTGCAAACAGTATCTAATGGTGCTATAATCCGCGCTGAATTGCTACATATCGCCATAGAATCCTACTAATATTATAAATGCGAAAGTGAGTTTGTTTGTTACGCTTTCACGCCTAACTACTCAACCGATCATCATGAAATTTTGCACACACGTTGTTAGGTCAGTTATACAGAAAAGGATATATAGTAGGTACCTTTCATGATGAATATCGGGATGAAAGTTTAATCCCGAAAAAAAGTGCTGTACCTGAGAGATAGAAAAAATAACGTGTCAAATTGACAGGTGTCAAATTTACAGGTGTCAAATGAAATGCTAATGCACCTAAGTTATGGGAGCGGCGAGAGGTGGGAAGCCTCCGCTGCTTGCATTCCTCCTCCGCTCTTCCCGGCTTCCATACCTCAGCTTGTACTATTATTTATTATGTGACCTCAGGCCGTTGCGCGCGGACTATAATATATTATTATTCAAACTGCTAGTTAGATTGAGACATAAGTACATACTACTTGATATAAGTAGTCTAATTGAATGAATGAATGTTTTATTTGATTAGTCAATTATTTCAAGTGCAACAAGTTTCTAGTTGTTGTCTCGTGGAAGTCTTCTGAGAGGCAGCATTTGTTTATTTCTTGCTGAACTAAATTTTTTTGTGTCTATTTCAGTAGATTTACGCGTACCTACGAGACAGAGGAAGTTCTTATTTGTAAGGCAGAAGTAGATTATTGGATTTTATGAGACGTAGATGCGGTAAATTTGTAATTATTGACAGATAGTGTCAAATATATTTGTTTTTAAGGCAGTGGGTTATTGAATTTTAATTGAACACATCATATTGTGCCCAATAATGAGAATTAGTAATTTTAAGACATATAAATAAAAACTGCTGACGGAGAAGCGGTGATGTTAGACACGCTGTGATCAGTAAAGGGAGATCACAGAACAAAATTTATTTTCTTTGAGGAAGATAGTTAATTTCTCAGGTATTAGGTACCTTCCTAATTGACTATAATTGGTTAGTTATGTTAAATTAAAACATGTTTTTATGAATTAGGCTTGAGCCTGAAGCGAGCGCTCTTGCAGAACCAGTTTTTTATATAGAGTAACGGTAACCAGAGTTACCTCTCGTATTTAGCCTGTAAACTGCGAACGGAGAAAGCGTTCCAGTTTGTTAGACATGCTAGTAAGTAGTATGATGGTAAATAAATAATTACTTACCTACTAGATTAGATTATAGAATTTTAATTGGATATCTATTTAGAGATACTTTAAGTTCAGTTTTTGAAATGTAAACAGGTCGGAGAAGCGTTGCTGTTTGATATGCAATTTAAGATTAAGTAGTAGTGTTGTTGTAGAATTAGAAATTACTTTGTGTTATTGATGAATCATTTTTTTTAATAAATTTCTGTCGCCATAAAATTTGTTTCATTTTTAAGCATCATCCCCTCTATCACGTAGTGAAACTCCGAGCTTAGCTCTCTCCATTGCACGACTGCGCGACTTTGAGCTTGTGTATGAGAGCAATATTTAGCGACCACGTCTCAGTGCCGTATGACATCACTGTCACTGGCCTATAAAACAGTTCCGTGACATTCTGATGGTATTCGCGATGGTAGCCTAACGGTTCAATAGTGCAACTCAGAATCCAACTAAACCGGGTTCGGTCCTAGGCTCCGCACCACTGAGTTTTTAAAGCTATGTGCGATTTTCCTTCGCCGTGCTTCGGAGGGCACGTTAAGCTGTCGGTCCCGGTTGATTAATACCAATCGTTAAGCCATGTCAGAGGCCTTCGGGCGGCTTGACAAACTGACACCAGAGGCCAGATACGATAATCAAAACAATAAAGGTATCTCTAGAGGCGATGATAAACTTGGGCATTCACTTGTAATAAACATTCTAACGAATGCTACACGACAGGTAAAAGTCACATGAAATAACGTTGTTCAGTTCGACGACATAAACAAATACTTACCTGTATAATATCAAAAACTAAAACCCGACTACGATAGTGGACATAAACAACTTTGCTTCACTATAGTCGGGTAAAAATTTGTGTTTGCCTGTGACATTTGCGATAAAGACGAAAATTCGTATGCCAGACTTATTGAGAATCGGACAAACCGCGAAAGAACCATCGATTGAGGGTTAGTCCTACCTGTTATATTATTTGTTCGACTTAGAACAGATTGGACAAAAAAAGTCCAAGTTGTTCTACTAAGCAGTATGACAAATTGGATCTGAACAAATTGTGTATTTGCCGATACCTCGCTTGTCAAAATCAACAGGTATAGTAGCGTTGCCAGACGTCCCGTATTTCAGGCTTAATTTTAAACGTCCCGCCGGGACAGACTCCCGTATTTCAACATTATTCGATTAGTTTTACGACAGTTCTACACAAATTTCATTCTTACCTAATATTTGACACCACGATACATTGACCTGGAAATTGCAACGTCTTTTGATGACAAAAGTATGGGTGCAATTGAGAAGTGGAAAAAATTATTGAAGGGTTTTCCAGGAATGAACCCTAACATTTTTCTAATCATATCGTTTATCTTCAGCATCCCTAGTTCCAACTGCTCTGTAGAGAGGATTTTTTCGCAGATGGTATTGAAATGGACTGATGTGCGTAACAAAAATACCCCGGATTTGATAAAGAGCGAATTAATGACCGCTTTCGACTATGATTACCTATAACTGCATTGCATTTTACAAATATGTGAAATCAAACGAAGATTTGTTAAAACTTACACGATCTATTTTAAAATATTCGTACAACTAGTAATAAAAAAACACAAAAATAAGAGCCCAAAATACATATTTTTCATTTGTCCCGGGGAAAAAATTAAAATCCCGTATTTTTTGCCATATTGAGCATTTGTCCCTTACGGGATCAAAGAAAATCTGGCAACCCTAATGTATACAAACATACATATATAGTCTGTTAAACACATTACCATGCTTCGCCGTAGTCGGGTACGTCCACGAACGCATAGCGTCACAGACGCGTATTCGTCATTATACGCTTGGTATGCTGCTCACAGCTTACATACAAAACTAAGAAACTCTGTCGACGGAGCGGAAACGTCGCGCTCGCGTCGCTGCATTGCAGGCTTCATGACGCCTGCCGAACCGCATTCATACGCCGGGGCGTACATCGAGCGGAAGCACTGTTTATTTTTGTAAAAATGGCGGGAATGGCTGCCAAAATTTGTTCAGATATTAGAAAATTATTCGTGTTTGTACAACAATAATCTTGATGAATATGCTAGAAAAGATGTAACTGAAAAGGCCGCTTCTCTTGCCCCTACGAACAATCCACAGTTGATGTGTTTTTTTTAAATACGGATGCGTCCAATATAATCGTCGTCTTCGGCGACTTCGCATGTAATAATATGCCAAAATAACGTCTTCGTCGTCCGACGGCACTGTCACAAATGATTGAAAAAGTACGCGTCATACGCGTGTATTTCTCAGTTGTATATGTTGTACAAACCGACCTGCCTCCCGATTCAGAATCCTTCGATAACTTAGTGGCCCAATTCCATAACTTGGCTACAATCGGATTATCACTTTTTTCATAGCAAATTCGACTCTATAGCAAGGCATTAGTGGTTGCGATACTGAGAATTCGATTGAAGCCAAGTTATGGAATCGGGCTGCTGTTGTCGATCGATATGGTATTATTTATTCTGTGGATTCGGTTTGAAAACATTCAATTCAATACTTTTTTAATTCATTATATCGAATCGAATCGATTCGGTTCGTTATCGAAGGGTTCTGAATCGCAGGGCTGAGCAGTAAAATGAAGCCTTATCTCTACCCAGGTGAACTGAGGTGGACCACGGGCAAGAAAAAGTGCCCGTGGTTCACCCAGGTGAACTGAGCAGGTGGACCACGACCAATGCCCGATCCTGTGGATTCGGTTTGAAATCGTTCAATACATTTTTCACTCAATAGATCGAATCGATTCGGTTCGTTATCGAATGGTTTTGAATCGGGGGGGCTGAGGATCAATGCGATAAGTGGCCCTATTACAGAACTTGCTTTCAATCAGATTGTCACCTTCTTCATAGTAATTTCGACTCTATCGCAACGCATTAATGATAGCGATTTTGAAAATCGGATTGAGACCAACATATGGTACGGCTGCAGGGCCCCGACCACAGAACTTGGTTTCAATCAGATTGTCACTTTCTTCATAGCAATTTCAACTCTAACGCAAGGCATTAGTGACAGCGATATTGAAAATTGGATTGAAACCAAGATAGATAATAGCACTACTGTAATGCTATTACCGATCACGTGATTCAGATTGTCACGTGCACATAATGCAGCGCGTTAGAGTCGAAATTGCTATAAAAATATGAAAATCTGTTTGCAACAAAGATCGGTAATAGCACTACTGCATAGGTATCACTGAAGCTAATACGACTAGTTGCAATCAGATTTTCAAAGCAATATAATGACTAAAATTCAAATAATACCTTTTAAGGGGCCGTTCGTTTTGTAACAATTGGCGAAAATAACTGTTAAAAACGCTAAATGGCGTTCCCTTTGGACATTTGTGGGCGAAATTAGCGTTCAGTGGCCCTATTACAGAACTAGTTCTGTGGTTGGTCCCCAGAACGTTTTCGATCACCGTTTTTTTTGCAAGTTTCAATGACATGTTGACATAGGAAAATCGACTTTATTCCGTCAAGGTCCTTTTTCATACAGTTTGGAAAGGATCGGTAGTGTCAAAAGTTGCAAAAATGACAAAAGTGTTGAAAACGGCTTGTTAAAAATGTACATTTCGAAACTGCCCACGACGCCATACCATCATCTCGAACGCAGGGTTAATAGAGACGCCCCAAACGTTTAATGAAAAAATCCTTTACGCAGGGTAAAGGATTGGGATTTGAAGTTACATTAATTAGCGTATGTTAATTATTTATTTATTTTATTTTCAATGCGTACTACATAAGAGATTTCTTTGGTTTTTAGAAAAAAAAGTTTTTTCCTAGTTTATGGTACGATCCCTTAAAAATAAAATTGGCAATGCTGGACACAGTAATCCCAACTTAGCGCTAGATTTGGCACTATTTTCTTAGGTATAGCACTGAACTTTATCATACAGCACCTAGCACATAATCTAGCACTGAATAGCTATCATGCCGATTAATTTTCAATAACGCAGAACAAAACGCAGCCACGCGGGAAGTAACGCTTTAGCTCTATATTTTACTATAATTTCACAGGGGATTTTCAATGAATAATTAAAGGACGCATTCCAATTCACGCCAACACTACTCATGAAACTCAAAGCGCTAACAATAGTACCTCTCTTTTGCAAACGTTTGAGACTATTACGATTCGGCCCAGCTGTGAGGGTGGTGCTATAATTACTTTGAACGTGAAACGGACAGCAACAAATGGTGAATTTATTAACACTGCTATATTTGTCCTGTTCTAATAATATAACCGTTTCTTTGTCTTGTTTGTTGATTGTTAGCGTGATCGGGCATTAGTGAAAAAAAAAACATTTTCTTTGTAAATTATTATGAACGCACATTTTAGTGTTTAGTGAGCTAGAAAATCTAAGAAAATTAATGTTCCTTTAAGCAAAAAAGTGAGCAATGTTCAATGTTATAGAAAAGAGAGGAAGTAAAATAATAAAATATTTATAACAACAATTTGTTTATGACAAATACAATCATTTTTATGTGATATTATTATGTTATTTCATATTCAATACATTTAACACTAATTTTGAAAATCCCCTGCGATTAGCAGAATTGGGGTTGCCATTTAGCACTTTAGCACATTTTTGGAAAATCCTCTGTAATCTAGCACAATTTTGGATGCTATTTAGCACATATTCGAGGAATCGAGTTGGCAGCCCTGGTTGGACAGATTCTGTCCAGCCAGGGCTGCCAACTCGATTCCTCGAATGTGTTCACTTAAACGCTCGAATCATCCGTGCGATTATCGCTCCATCATCCGTGGCCTTTGGCCCAATTACAGAACTTGGTTACAATCGGATTATCACTTTTTTCATAGCAATTTCGACTCTATCGCAAGGCATTAGTGGTTGCGATATTGAGAATTCGATTGAAGCCAAGTTATGTGGTGAGGCCTCTGATTACAGAACTTGGTTACAATCGGATGATCACTTTTTTCATTGCAATTTCGACTCTATCGCAAGGCATTAGTGATTGCAATATTGACAATCCGATTGAAATCAAGTTATGTGGTCGGGGCACCGGAGTTAGTGAACGACTTTGGACGTCCACATAAAACTGACAGCTGTCAAGTGTCAGTTTCATACTATTCCTCCCCTCCCCTACTATTTTCGGATGACCCAGGCGTACGGCCGACGACGCCATGAACGATTTCGAGCGATCGCGCGGATGATCCGTGCGTCTTCGAACGTGTAAGTGAACGCCCAGGGCTGCTCGATTCCATGAAATGACATAAGGGGCCCGACCACATAACTTAGCTTCAATCGGATTGTCAGTATCGATATCACTAATGCCTTGCGATAGAGTCGAAAATTCTATGAAAAAAGTGTTAATCCGATTGTAACCAAGTTCTGTATTTGGGCCGCAGGGCCCGACCACATAACTTAGCTTCAATCGGATTGTCAGTATCGATATCACTAATGCCTTGCGATAGAGTCGAAATTGCTATGAAAAAAGTGACAATCTGATTGAAGCTAAGTTATGTGGTCGGGCCCCTGCAGCCCGATCACAGAACTTAGTTACAATCGGATTATCACTTTTTTCAAAGTTATGTGGTCGGGCCCTTGATGTCAAATGTAATTTCATCGAAATTCAAGAGAACAATTGAGCCGTTCCTTTTGATGATGATTGAAAATAACTGTTAAAAACGCTAGAAATGTTTCGAACGGCGCGGCGCGACGTTCCCTTTGGACATGACAGTTATATTTGCCTTCGGAAAAACAACTTTATAGGCTATAACTTTATATTGGTTAAGGGTCGTTTTTCATTCGGTTTGGAAAGGATCAATAGTGTCAAAAATGGCAATCGAAACAGCCCAAAACGCCAAATCATCATCTCGAATGCAGGGTAGGTTGTAAGTAGAATGTAGATAGAATCTATTCAGAATTTTTATATACCTAATAAAATACGGTTTTGCGGTATTGCGAATTTACCTAACGAAGTTGGAAAAAACAGCCGTCGTAGGTGTTTTGTGTGCGTATACCGTTATAGCTATGTGAAAGTACTGTTTTTCTTAGAAACTTTCTATTAGAAAGGTCTACAAGAAAGAAAGTCTGAGAGACCATTAGGTGTACCTAATACAGAAAGCCCAAAATAAAAGTTTTTCAGTAACGCTACTAGTACTAATCTATACATATAATAAAGCAGTAAGTAACAAAAAGTCTGTATAAAGAAGATATGTGAAAAATGGTATAAGGTAGGTACTAAAAGATTAATATCACTATAAACTAATTTTAAATTATTTTCTATCTGTCTGTCTGTTTGTTTGTTTGCTCATCACGTAAAAACTACTTGACCGTATATCTTAGGGTAAGACTGACTTGGTATCTCAATCCGATGAGTAGAAGCTGAGCAATCGATAATAGACAGACATAAGTTCAAAAAATAAAACCCAACAACGGTTGGGTAAACAATAACCTCCCAGATAGCAAGCCTACATTGCCTTAATATTCCTCAAAGTATTTTTGGAAGCTTGTAACTTACAAATACAAGGTTGTAACGATACTGCAAGGTCACATACACGTACCGGCTAACCTTTAATGGCCACGCTATTAGTTTCAGGTGCAATAATGCTCATACAACCTGAGAAATACTTTCTGTAACTTATTTTTGCAAGGTTGCTAGAACTTCACGTATGTAACTTATTAGCAAGCAATATTGTTAAGTTTTAATCTATTTTTTCCACAAACATTAAAAATGTAACATTAATTTCTAACAATGCAAAATTTAAAATTTCATAGTTTCATGTTACTTGTATTGGATACATAGCTATTAACTTTGTTTTGTAACTTATAAGCACAGTTAATTTTTGGCAATGCTGGAACTTGAACTTTGATAGTTTCGTGTAACTTGTATTTGTTATATTGATTTTACATTCGACTTTTAACTTGCACGCAATGTTTAATTTTAATCTGTGTACGAATGCTTTTTTCGGAGTTCTTGGGCTATTTTTTAAATATAGAATGATTCAAAAGTTTGTTATACACAAAATCTGTTTTTGAGGAAGGTAAATGAAATGAAATATTGTAAAAAAAAATATAATTTCCGTTTTTTTTTTTTTGCAAAATATGATAAAATAGTCTCATATATCCCGTATGGACTACCGATAGCCGAGAGGTTAAACAAAGCCCCGCACAGACTGTTTTTTGTAGTTTCTCATAGCTTGAATGATTAAATACATTTATATTCTATTACTACTTACTAATGCAACTTTGTGGTGGGGGCTGAGTGCATTTGGAAAATTGTGATATAATTTTGTGACATCCACACAAAGTAGATGGTGATGCGGATTCGAATTCTGTGCCAAGGGTTGTCAATCCATCACACATCCAACTAAAACTAAAATTGTGACATGAGGTGTCTAGTCGAATTTTACACGGTGTTATATATTTAATGTCTTTTTTTTTATAGTGGTTAATGCCTGCTTAGCGTAAACATATATAATCTGTTCCGTGATCAAATTTTTTTCCATTACAAAATTATTATACAGGTTGTCCGGTAATTAATTGATAACCCAGCACACCCAGCACTAGTGGGGGGCACAGCGGCCAAACAGGTTTTAAATAATAAATAAAAAAACTATCTGCAACAGTCTATTTTTTTTAGTGTTTGATATTTGATACCTTTGTTCACATTTTTGGGCACTACGGCTACAAATTCAATAATAACGAATTATTTATTTCTGAGTATAACCCTGAATATTGGCCTTGTTATCGCACATTACAAAATGTTTCTAGCTGCAACAGTTTTTTTTTAAATATTACAAATATAAATTAGTTTTAAAAATTTTAATGATAATGTTTGAGGACCTGTGGTATAAAAAAACGTTTGGAGACCTGGGAGAACAACAGCTTTAAAAACATGCCAACTTCATGAAGTTTCCTAAGTGGTATCACACTCAATTTTTTTATATTTCTTTATGACATGAAAACAACAAAAAAATTTATAACAATGAAATTTATAATTAGGTAGATGGGGCTTTGAAAACCAAACAGAGAAAACAGTGCGCTTTTCAGAAACTAACTGAAAAAGGCGCGCTTTTTAAAAGTCTCCTGTTTCATCGGGATTGATCTAGAATCGTGGGGCAGGAGTTGGGGGAGGGGTTTTTGGGAGGAGGGGCTACCCCCTGGTACCGTAGGGGTACCAGGGGGTAGCCCCTCCTCCCAAAAACCCCGCGGAGATGCCTTGTTTATGAGGTATTTCAGTTTAAAGTTTAGAAAAAATACAAGAATTTGGGAGGAGGGCGGGGTCGGTGGAGGGTGCGGGACAAGTGGAGGGTTACCCCCTGGTATCCTCCTCCCCTCCCGCAAAGAGGTCGGAACAGCAGTAACACACTTTGTTCAAAATTGTAAGCTAACCTAACCTACCCTACTTTTTGGGGCCATACGTAACAACCCGCCCAGGGCGACCAAATAACCGTAATACAGTTAGTTCAAAATCGGCTGTTTGGTTAAGTTGACCCGTAAGTTGAATTTGGCGTTTGCCGGCAGCTGCCGCGGCACGCTCGCTTCGCTCGGCCGGCGCGCTCTATGTGTAGTCATGTTCAAACCTAACCTACCCTAGTTTTTAGGGCCATACGTAACAACCCGCCCAAGGCGACCAAATAACCGTAACACAGTTAGTTCAAAATCGTCTGTTTGGTAGCCTTCGGCGGGCCCCTGCCGCGGCACACTCGTTTCGTTCGCTCGGCGAGCGCTATGTGTAGTCATGTTCAAACCTAACCTACCCTAGTTTTTGGGGCTATACGTAACAACCCGCCCAAGGCGACCAAATAACCGTAACACAGTTCAAAATCGGCTGTTTGGTTAAGTTGACCCGTAAGTTGACTTTGGCGCTTGCCGGCCGGCACATGAAACAAAAACATGCGATGTCGAGGGTATCGAAACACGCACTAAACCAAAATCAAGGAATAAACAAAGAAACCCAAGGAAGCTTCCTGTACATGTATCCTTGTTACTCGAATACAGTTATTATTGTCTATCTCTCTCACATAATAAGGTAGCAAAGTCCGATTAGGCCTTCAGGCCCGCCCGTCTCGATCCGAGCTCCCGTCTACATTTGAACACAATTAGTTCATCATCAGCCTATATCTGTCCACTGTATAACCTGTCCATTCTGTATAACCTGCCTCACTGTGTGTATGTGGTCTCGTCATCATCATGTCAGCCTTTAGAAGTCCACTGCTGAACATAGGCCTCCCCCAAAGAGCGCCATGACAAGCGATCTCGTGCCACCTCCATCCACCGACTTCCTGCGATGGCTACAATGTCGTCGGTTCATCGTGTGGGAGGTCTCGCCACACTTCGCTTGCTTGTTCGTGGTCGCCATTCGAGAACCTTTATTCCCCAGCGGTTGTCGGTTCTGCGAACTATATGGCCTGCCCATTGCCACTTCAACTTGCAAACTCTGAGAGCTATGTCGGTAACCTTCGTTCTTCTACGGATTTCCTCATTTCTGATTCTATCACGCAGTGAAACACCGAGCATAGCTCTTTCCATTGCACGCAGCGCAACTCTGAGCTTGTGTATGAGACCAATAATTAGCGACCACGTCTCAGTGCCGTATGTCATCACTGGCAATTTAAAATATATAATATAGATTATAAACTTTTGTCTTGAGGCTCTGCGGTATCTGCGACGAGAAGATATGGCGTAATTTCCCGAACGCTGCCCGTCCGAGTTGGATTCGTCGGTTGACCTCTTTGTCGAAGTTGGATCTATCCAGTTGGATCGTCTGACCTAAGACCATGTCGTACCCATGCCGGTTTATGTTGATCAACAGGTTCGATAATATCGTTAAAATTATTGGTCGTCAAAATTAAATCTAGCTCCCATTCCCATCCCATCTAGCTCAGCCCCGGGCGACAGAAACTCACGCTACGCCAAGTAAAGCTTCATGACGTGTTCTTGACTATGTACCTACAATTCATACTTTTTCCCTCCTCCATATAATAACAACTTGCCTCCCCCCTACGCCATGGGCTGGCGACGCCTTTGCCTGGGACACTGTTTTTATGAAAGCAAAGGCTGTTTTGTCAGTTGTAGCAACCTGGCTCGAGCAAAATCTTTTGATGCTGAATGCGAAAAAACTAAATACTTGTTTTCAAAAGACAACCATTTCTAATCCCTCTAAGACCCTTAATATTGGAATTCACAAGACAAAGTGTAGACTCCATGCAAACTCAATCCTGCTCTTGCCCGATACTTGAACGTGTTAGCTCAATTAAATACCTTGGAGTTACTCTTGATGAAAAGCTCACTTTCAAGCATCACCTAACACTCTTTCTGGACGTGTCAGAAAACTAATCCCTGTAATGAAGTTTCTGCGATAAGGGGCTGATAGAGAACTTCTCATGTTGGTCTCTGTCAATCGATTCTGTATTCTAGCCTTTGTAAAAACATACTTTCTCGATAACGTACCTAGACTCGATATCGCGGAGGCACAAGTATGTGCTGAAGGAATTACGTCGGCATCTCTTATTGCCATAAACACTATCTCGGAACAGGCCATGAAGCGACTTCGTGCTTGCTTTTCGCCAGGACCTGATGGAATCCCACCATATCTCGTCAAAGACTGTAAATCTCTTTTCCTTAAACCACTCTTGCACCTTTTTTGTATTTGTATATAACTAGCTGCGCCCCACGACTTTGCACGCGTCCAAATTTTTTTCCCCTACCCCCTCCCTCTTCTTACCCCTTCCCCTCCGACGGCGGTGGTGTGCACTTGGGGCACGTGTGCTTATTATTGCCTTTTTTGCGGGGGTCCCTAATTATATTCCTAAAATTAAAATAGCCTAAATTACTCTTTATAAGTTCAGCTATATGTCAATGAAAGTCCCATCAAAATCGGTCCAGCCGTTTCGGAGTTTAGCAGGAACAAACATAAAGAAAGATTTAAAAAAAGTGTTTTATTATAAGTACCTATGTATACGTTCTTAGGCATTTAGTAAAAAGCTGTTATTTTGACATAACAAACAGACACTTCAATTTTATTTAATTTATATAGAAGATGTATCGATAACCCCTAATTAAGTTTTTATGTAAGTAGAAATAAACAATACATATTTTGCAACCAAGTCACCGAAAAATAAATTTATATAGCTTACGTAAGCTATATAAATTAAATAATTTACCCTAAGATATAGGTACATAAACTGAGCGAAACGAGCGTACGAGACGGGCACAGCTAGTATTTTATACAGCTGGATTTTAACAGTTAATTATGTTCTGGGTTTTTTTCTGTGATTTACAATAGATATTGTGTTTTGTAGTTTAGAATTACAAGAAGATGTTTGATTGGAAGTTTTAGTTATTTAAGCTCAAAATGCTGACTTTATTATAATTTAAACTAGTAGTTACTAGGATGAAACGGATAGCTGTTTAGTCGGATAACATTGCCAATTGGCGAATCGTAACTAGCAAGCTCGCGTAGGTGGCGCACGAACGATCGAGCGGGCTCGGGTGAATTCGGGTCTTTTCGTTTATGAGCGAAGTTAATAAATGTTTCACAGACTTGTAGAATTGATCGCAAACACGATCACTTAAGGTTCTTGCAAACTTGCTATTGTAATTGAGGTTAATTTTTTTTTTTTATAATTCTAAAAGTATTACCACAGTTTGCCCCTAGTGCAGTACGGTTAGTATACTTTTGAAGAAAAATTAAAATTTGGTGATTAAATTTTGTTAATAAAGTACCTAAATTTGATATTTCGTACTTTTTTCTAAAATCCGGTATCCGGCCGAATAACTCGCTTATTATCCGCTATCTGGCCGGATAGTAAATTAAGGCCGGATACCGGATAGCTATCGGATATACGTTTCATCTCTAGTATTTACCTTAAAAAAATATACAATTATGGTTTAACGTTTCCTAAATCCTTTCAACAATTATTATTCTGTTCCTACTTAGGTACCTCCAAATTTCGGAAGATCGGATCAATAGTTTGAGAGTAGTAATGAAACGGATATCCGGTAACCAAACAGTATCCGGCCTAAATTTACACGTAGTGTAAATTAAATCGTGTCTGCAATCAATTTAACAAGTCCATGAAACACTTGCTAACTTCGCTCATGAACGAAAAGAACCGAATTCAACCGGAACCAGCTCGATCAATCGTGAGCCACTTACGCGAGCTTGCTCGTTACGATGCGCCAAGCGGCAATGTTCGGCCGGATATCCGGCTTAACAGCTATCCGTTTCATCTCTATTTGAGAGTTAATGTTGAACAAACATACAATCTCTGATTCGTGCAAGTAGACTAGAAGAAATATGGGGCCGCAAGCACAGATTAGTTAATGTCCCCTACTTGATGGACGTACATGTACAACCCAGTCATTATTTATTTCAGAATACAACAGAGTGTTGTCATAATCAGCCAACACCTATCCACAAGCGAGCCAAGAGTACTGTTGTACTACCTACGCTGTGTGGGACCATTCAATAGAAACTACCAGTTCTACAAGTAGAGCGACATCACAGAACTAGCACTCAATGGAGCCAAATTATCTAGAAAGCAATATGTTTGTTAACAAACCTTTAAATGCAGAAAGCAATATGTTTGATAACAAACCTTTAAATGCAGAAAGCAATATGTTTGATAACAAACCTTTAAATGCAGAAAGCAATATGTTTGATAACAAACCTTTAAATGAAGAAAGCAATATGTTTGATAACAAACCTTTAAATGCAGAAAGCAATATGTTTGATAACAAACCTTTAAATGCAGAAAGCAATATGTTTGATAACAAACCTTTAAATGAAGAAAGCAATATGTTTGATAACAAACCTTTAAATGCAGAAAGCAATATGTTTGATAACAAACCTTTAAATGCAGAAAGCAATATGTTTGATAACAAACCTTTAAATGCAGAAAGCAACATGTTTGATAACAAACCTTTAAATGCAGAAAGCAATATGTTTGATAACAAACCTTTAAATGCAGAAAGCAATATGTTTGATAACAAACCTTTAAATGCAGAAAGCAATATGTTTGATAACAAACCTTTAAATGCAGAAAGCAATATATTTGATAACAAACCTTTAAATGCAGAAAGCAATATGTTTGATAACAAACCTTTAAATGCAGAAAGTCTAAAACAACAACAAAGTCATACTAAAGAGAAAACATTTGCATGCACTATGTGTGACTATAAGTCCGTATTTGCTAGTAGTTTAAAACAGCATGTAAGAAAACACACTGGTGAGAAACCATATGAATGCACTATGTGTGGTTATAAATGTGGACATAAAGGTTCTTTAAAACGGCACAAAAGAACACACATTGGTGAGAAACCATATGCATGCAATATGTGTGAGTACAAATGTGAACGAAAAGGTGATTTAAAACAGCATAGTGTAAGACACACAGGAGAGAAACCATATGCATGCACTATGTGTGATTATAAAAGTGGACAAACAGGTCATTTAAAAAGTCATATGAGAACACACACTGGTGAGAAACCATATGCATGCAATATGTGTGATTATAAATGTGGACAAGCTGGTTCTTTAAAACAGCATAAAATAACACACACTGGTGAGAAACCATATGCATGCATTATGTGTGATTATAAATGTGGACAATCAGGTCATTTAAAACAGCATATGAGAACACACACTGGTGAGAAACCATATGCATGCACTATGTGTGATTATAAATGTGGAAAAACAAGTAATTTAAAACATCATATGAGAACACACACTGGAGAGAAACCTTATGAATGCATTATGTGTGATTACAAATGTGGACGCGTACGTGATTTAAAACAGCATATTATAACACACACAGGAGAGAAACCCTATGAATGCACTGTTTGTGATTATGAGACTGGAAGTGCAAGTGCTTTAAAAATGCATTTAAGAAACCACACAGGAGAGAAACCATATACATGCACTGTGTGTGATTATAAATTTGGACAAGCAGGTCATTTAAAAAGTCATATGAGTACACACACTGGTGAGAAACCATATGCATGCACTATGTGTGATTATAAATGTAGACTAGCTAGTTCATTAAAACAGCATAAAAGAACACACACTGGTGAGAAACCATATGCATGCATTGTGTGTGATTATAAATGTGGACAAGCAAGTAATTTAAAACAGCATATGAGAAAACACTGGTGAGAAACCATATGAATGCACTGTGTGATTATAAACGTGGAAAAACAAGTAATTTAAAACATCATATGAGAACACACACTGGTGAGAAACTATATGAATGCACTATGTGTGATTATAAATGTGGAAATACAAGTGGTGAGAAACCATATGAATGCACTATGTGTGATTATAAATGTGTAAATACAAGTAATTTAAAACATCATAAATGAGAACACACACTGGTGAGAAATTATATGCATGCACGTGGCATGCATCATGCACTATGTGTGATTATAAATCATCACACACACACACACACACACACACACACACACACGCACAACCTCTATAGACCATCATCATCATCATTATCAGCCCGCATCAGTCCACTGCTTGACATAGGCCTCTCCCAAAACACGCCACTGAGCCCGACCTCCGGCTCTTCTTTTCCAACCGCCGCCAGCCATCTTGCGTATGTCCACCTAGCCGGAGGGCGTCCTACAGTACGTTTGCCGAGTCGCGGTCTCCACTCAAGAACACGTCTACCCCAACGGTTATCGGTCTTTTGGAAAATATGACCAGCCCACTGCCACTTCAGGCTGCTAATCCTTTGGGCTATGTCGATAACTTTGGTTCTCTGTCGGATCACCTCGTGCCAGATTTATCTTTGGCTCTTCTTTTCCAACCGCCGCCAGTCATCTTGCGTATGTCGTCGCTCTACCTAGCTGGAGGGCGTCCTAAATTACGTTTGCCGAGTCGCGGTCTCCACTCAAGAACACGTCTACCCAACGGTTATCGGTACTTCGGCAAATATGACCAGCCCACTGCCACTTCAGGCTGCTAATCCTTTGGACTATGTCGATAACTTTGGTTGTCTGTCGGATCACCTCGTTCCGGATTTGATCTCTCAAAGAAACTCCGAGCGTAGCCCTTTCCATAGCACTCTGAGCGACTTTGAATTGGTGAACTAGTCGTACCGTGAGAGTCCACGTCTCAGCTCCGTAACCAGGCAGGACGCACTGGTTGAAGAGCTTCGTTTTCAGGCATTGGGGAATTGTTGACGAAAAGATTCGACGCCAAATGCTGCCCAGCCCAGCTGCACTCTTCTACGGGCCTCTCTCAAAGTTATTTTTACCCATCTTCAGCGTTTGCCCAAGGTAAACATACTCTTGAACAACTTCAAGAGGAGATCCGTGAACAGCAATCTGGATCTGGAAAGACATGTTCATTGAACATTACCTTGGTTTTATCCAAATTCATCCGGAGACCGATGCGTTGAGATGAATCAGCAACGCCGTTCAGCATCTGATGCATCCTGCAACGTTTCTGCCATAATGATGATGTCATCCGCAAATCTCAAGTGTGAGATGTGCTCGCCGTTGATGTTTATGCCACGTCCTTTCCAGTCCAGAGTCTTAAACATATCCTCCAATGCATTTGTGAACAATTGCGGGGAAATAACATCCCCTTGTCTCACTCCTCCTTGGTTTGCTTAGTCTGCTGATTCTACTTGGACGGTCATTGTTGCGGCATCATACAGGCATCTTAACATTTGAATATATCGCCAGTCGACTTGGCATCGCTGCAGGGACTCCAGGAAAGACAGGTCTTTCCTGGAGTCCCTGCAGCGAGACTCCATCGAGACCAGGGTCTCGATGGAGTCAAAGGCCTTCTCCACAAACGCTAAGCACAGGGGCTGATTATTCTCTTTGGTTTTCTGTATAATTTGCCGCACCGTGTGGATGTGGTTTATGGTGCCGCATTCTATTGAGAAATATTAAGCTTACCATGTTTTTACATCCTTCAAATATGTATGTTTGTAAGGAAATACCGAAATTTATTTAAATCAAATAGTGAAATTCATGAAAATTACAATAGTCGAAACATAAATAAGCTTATCTTACCATCATCAAATTTACACATGTTTGGGAAAAGCCCAAATTCTGGATCAATATCAATTTCTAATAAAATTCCTTAATTTTTGCAAAATGAAACAAAGACTACCTTATTTTGTAAAAAACTTAAATCATTTTTTTTTCTCTGTAGAAGAATTTAAATTGGACTAACTGGAACTATTGACAAATGACTCAATTTTGTGATAAGGCTAAGCTGATGTTACAAAATAATTAAATAGTGATTGCAATATTATTCTAATTAAAATTAATTATTGACTTAAGTAATAAAAAATAATATTAAAATCGTATTATATAGATATCAATGAGCTGACTTTCTAGTAAATAATACTAATGAATTAAGGTGTAATTAATCATAATGTAGAATAATAATTGTAATAATTTAGTGCTGCACTTGCAAATACCCTTACAGGGTTACATGCGCCCTACTAATCCTTACAGGGTTACATGCGCCCTACTAATCCTTACAGGGTTACATGCGCCCTACTAATTCTTACAGGGTTACTAATCCTATTTTTAAGATCTTTATTTACATGTATGCAATAAATAAATAAATCCTCCTCGAAAGCCAACTTGTTCCGGTGGTTGAAATTCGTCGAGTCTACGAGCGAGACGGTTCGTGATGACTCTTGAAAACAGCTTATAGATATGGCTCAAGAGCGAGATGGGCCGATCGTTTTTCAGCAAGGTATTATTACCCTTTTTGAAAAATAGGATGACTACACTCTTGTTCTATGCCTGTGGAGTTCTCCCAGAGAAGAGAACGGAATTAAATATATGCTGCAGTTATTTGAGCGTAGGTGTACCTCCTGCTTTTAGGAGTTCCGTGGTAATTCCGTCCTCCCAAGGAGCTTTTCCATTTTTGAGCTGTTTAAGAGCCATCACGACTTATCAAGGCTGACTTCTGGCAGCTCTTCGGTAAAGTGGCGGGTCAGGGTTGCCCTGGAATCCTCGGTGATGGATTCTAGTCTGGATGCCTGCGACGTGTATAAATGGCCATAAAAATCTTCAACTTCTGCGAGAAACTCTGGCTTCGAAACGACAACTTCCCGACTACATGTGGTCAGCTTCATCAGATGGCTCCAACCCAGCTTTTGAACAAAGACTTTCGACCCCCGATTTAGCGCAATCGCTTCTTCTATAGAGCATGTATTGGAGCTTCGGAGGTCTCGTCTCACCAGCTTAGTTATTTTTTGCTCAAAGCCCGCTGTTCTGAAGAAGTGACTTCCGGATTCTCGCGTCGCTACTCCATTACTCTATAGACCATTGCCTATAAAACATCCAGTTATATGAACCACCATCGTTCAAATAGTATAACATCAAAATGAATCAGGAATGGGTAATATCTCCTATTCAGCCCGTATCCACCCGCTCTTTGGTAAAGGCTTCCTTTCTTAAACGTCTCATCCAGTCCATTCCTGCGTACCAAACAATGTTTTCTGACCATCGGGCTGGTGGTATGCCCCGCCCTCGCTCCTTTTGGCCACCACTCCTCTATCGCCTTGGTTCCTCTTTGATCTTCCCATCTTGCCAAGTGTTTCCATTTAACCTTCTTTGCTGTCCTTTGAATGTTATTAAAAAGAAGAACATCTCATTGCAGGCAGTCACTGCTGGGCCTTGATCGAACAACTCGTAGATCATTATTGAGGAAGTGAAGCTGAACTGGCACGAGTCATCCTACCAGCTACAAGGAGGGTTAGTTTCAATAGTGTCTGTTCCTCGGAGAGGCATTCCACTGCTGCTGAACTATGAGGACGGCTGCGTGGCGTCGCCACAAACAACGTCTCGGCGGCAGGCAGAAGAACGTCGCGCTCGCATTAATTATTTAAGATTAAAAATAATAATTTTTCATCTAACTTGATCACGAATTTTCATTTTCGATTTTCTGAACATCTATTGTCCGACAAATTTTCTTACTAAGCCAACAACCTCCAACAATCAACTGAGAAACATTATTTGCAATACCAAAAAAATAGAGCTGAATTACGCTTACACGGACCCGAGCATAAAATAGAGCTGAATTACGCTTACACGGACCCGAGCATAAAATAGAGCTGAATTACGCTTACACGGACCCGAGCATAAAATAGAGCTGAATTACGCTTACACGGACCGGAGCATAAAATAGAGCTGAATTACGCTTACACGGACCCGAGCATAAAATGTTTCAGAAAGTAGAATGTTAAAGAAAAAGTAGCAGGAAAAAGCCCTTTTTTGGCAGTATTTAAATGCTTGGTTATTTCAAATATGTATTTTTTCATTCTGAAATTTAGAATCTGGAGAGTATAATCAGCCCCTGTGCATCGTTTGTGAACTATAAGAAGGCCTTTGACTCCATTGAGACCTTATAAATAAAACAAAGGAGACATATAACAGGAGTGAGAAGAACTTTAAAGATGGATTCTTAGAAGTCGCTGAGAAAAAAGTATATCCCAGATCACATCATGAAGGGTATTAGAAATAATTTGTTGTAGAGTATGTGACTGATGATGATGATGTGGAGGCACTTTATAGAAGAGGACCACGCTATCAAGGTGTGCGCGGCACGTGGTACCCGGCTTGATTCCAAAAATGCGTGTGAAATTTTGCATGTAGGTGTCAACAATGTTGGCGCTGCTATGGGATATATGTCAGGTTTGTACTATTTTGTACTGGCTTTCGCCCGCGACTTCGTCCGCGCGGACTCCAGTTTATAGCGAAAAAACATCCTACGTTCTTCTAAGATATTAAAAACCAATGCAAAAGTATAGCAACAACGCTCTTGATGTTTTTGACAGACTTTTTATTCATTAGTTTCCACAACCGTTCATTACCGTTCGTTAGTGATTAATCAACATTTTACGTGATGCGTGAACAAACAGACACACGAAATAAACAATGTTAAATTCTTTTCAGTCGCTTATTGTAAGTATTCTAGACCAATTTTTTTTAATTATCTTCTATGTACAGACTTTTTCGTCCCTATTGCTTTATTATAAAGTATAGATAACACCATTAATAGCTGTGACCCATATTTAACTCTGATGTAGTCAACTACATATAATAATATTTTCTCGACGACAGCATATTTAAGTCTCTCTTATTTTGTGCTCGTTTTTTTTAAATAGCAAAGAGCTTACTCATTCAGTTTATCCATAACAATAAGAAGACAACGAAAGTAACTCACTTTTTCATTTCAGATGAGAGCAAGCTGCCAAAAGAGAGTGCGACCACTGCAGATCTAATACTATTTTTTGATAAGCTATTTGATTCGGTCAATGGTCGCTTTAGTAAGCCTGTCAGAGGAAGATTATTCAGATGCGTTGTCACGCCACAATCTCCACTCACAAATTGTAGCGAAAGAGTTTGCCTGTGTTAAGGCCTATGAAATACATTTAAAAAAAATGGTACAAAAAGCGTAGTAGGTACGTCAATCTAAAAAAGAACAAGCTTTTCAAGAAAACACTAAATACCTACATTCACAAGGATTAAACTCGCTATTCTTTGATTATATACCTGGGGTGCGATTTTTGAGTGTCACCGGTGATTTCGAAATCAGCTTTTCGCAAAAGTGGTATTTTTGATTAACATACCCTGTCTACCAACATTTATATACTGCTCATCTTTGCTATATTCTGGCCAAAAAGACATTGCTACATTACCTAGTCATTGTTGGATCTCAGTCAGAATAAATTATTGTAAGAAATGACAAGTTTACTGTAAGATTCACAACAAAGGAATTTGCCAGCCGTCTGAATGCTATTCTGGGCACCAAGAAAGCATGTATACAAAGTCAAGGAACATATAACAGAGTACCTACTCTGCGAGAAAGATTAAAGGAGAGGAGGTAATTATCATTTTTACTACCTACCAATTATGTAAATTTGTAACAATTGTTTTACCATTATATCTATCTAGTCAGATAGTCATTTGACTTAGCTAATCGTTGCTACCAAGCACATTTGGACATGTATAGCTTCCAAATCATGCGGATGTCAATTACATCAATAAATGCTTCATCGGGTTCCATTCTGCATAACTAGTTGGTTATTTCAGTTTGTCGGAGTAGAGGGACAGATTCTGAAGTTGTAATATCTCCATCACTGCAAGATAGGGTAGAAATACATTATAGCCCATCGTTGTTGTATAATATTATGGCATATAATGGCGCTTGATCGGTTCCAACAATGGCTAAACATTCCCTCTGAAGCATGCATTGATGGCAAAGTGCACATATTACAACTTTACTACCACAGATCTTCTGCAGTGACATAAATCTACTATATAATTTAACATTTAAAACTTGTTTTAGTTGAAGATGACCAAATCCAGCAACCAGCAATAATTCACCAATGCACCTGACTACAATCCACTGCAGAACATGGGCCTCCCCGATGATAGGGATTTACCATAATCACCACGTTTGGAGGCAGCGCGGTGACCGCAGTAAATGTTGATACTTACAGAAAAATGCAGCAGCCCATTTCCTGAATTCCCTATGCACTCACAGCACCGACGGGGTTAGAATGAGTGCACCTATTATGAAGCTGTCCACATGGCAATTATTTTGTAAATTGTGACATAAATATGATTCTACATTTGAAAGACCGTTGCCCGGCTAAGGAAAACGGACCTCCTTCTCAGGTAAAGGCGAGGTAATTAAAACAAGATGGTTAATTCAATAACAAAGGGCTTTATTACAAAATAGAAAAAAAACACACATGAGTTATATTAAAGCTTGGTTCTCTCCCCTTTACTGAGGAATTCTAAAAGAAGTATTTTGTCACTTAACAATGTTTATTCTGCATCAAAATATGATATACACAGCGAATTGTTATAATAAGATTTAAATACTCAAATATGATTACAATTTTCTCAAACATATATATTATAGTATATAAATTCGGCCTGTACGATATGAATTTAATATAGAACTGCAGTATCCTTGGCTAGTAAAAACTTAGAGAGACAGTGTTCAGCAGTTCATCATATATTGGTCACAACGCAATGGAATACTCTTGTCTATGCCTTAGAACCTTCAAAATTAAAAGAGTACTTGTGCAAACAGGAGTGTGTGTGTGTGTGTGTGTGTGAGGTTGTGTTTCCCAGAGGGATGTAAAACTGTAAAACAGAAAATATCTTTCAACAGTATTGTAACACGCAAGTAAGCGAAGGCTTCCCTCACTACCGCAGCTCGCTGACTCGAAAATGATTTGGAGTGGACCAACCTGGAAGCTTCCCGGGGCGCCGCACTGTTGACTCGCGTGCCGCCGCGGATCGCCTCCTTTACTCCACTCGTTCAGCTCCTCCTGCTCTCCACGAACGGTGCCTTCCGCTCCTCTCAAACGGTTTCTGCGTCTCCCACGGTCGGTGTCTGGAGTCTCTCTTGATTGATAGCTTCTACGGGACAGATGGTGCGTCGGAGACAGGCTGGTGACCCACGGAGATCAGCTTCTTCCACGAACGGTGGTGCCCCTCGGAGATCGGCTGGTGAGCCCCGGGAGATTGGCGCACAGCAGCCCGCAGTGGTGACGGCAGCGGCCGTCCGTCGATGCTCGAATATAACCTGAAACCCACGTTCCTCTGTGTTTAAATGGTGTCTCGAGGTGCCCGCCTTAGATGGTCGCGGCGCAAAACCAAAACAGATATTTCGTTAGAACAATCCTTGAATCACGGGATATCTCACTAACCTGGCTTTTGCACTCGTAAACTTATTTCGCCGGTTACCAAGTAGTCACGGTTTCCGCGCTTCGTTCTGGACTGCGTGTCTCAGTCGTTTTGTCCACACAAAAGACTGCGTGTTCTTCTGCTGCCTGCGAATTTAAAACCGGTAAGACAAAGTCGTTTTCGCACAGAACCTACTGGAATCCCAGAAACAAACAAATTTTCTCACCTGCGCCGATCTCAATCACGTGCCAACTATGTGAAACCAACTAATTCACTGTCCGTATTCAAATGCTTGCAGCGAGCTTTCCTTTTGTATATATACGGACTCTGGCTTCTACGTTGAGTAGCAGGCTACTCCGAAATCTTACATCCGCTTTTCCAGAAATCTCTGGAAACTACTCTGCAGCTTGCATCGTAATTCAGACTCTGTCGGCCTAGCTATACAGGTCACTGTCCTCCAGCCAGCTGTGGTACATTCCAGTCATCTTCCGGTGTCCTCAGATTACCTATAGATTCCCAACAACCACCACTGGATGTGGTATACATTCTTTTTAATGTTATGAAGCATAACAACTTTATTTTTTGATGCCTTCTCTTCAATTAGTGCACTCCGGAACTGTCCTTGACAATATTGTATTGCATGGGCACTTTTGAAGACATTATACCTTTCTTCGGAATGACTTTATGGAACAGGAATTGGCACTTGTTACCAAGGCTTTATAATTATCCACTAACATCTGGAAAAAATATAAATGAATAGTTAAATAAGTAGGTACATGTGCTAGACCTCTGATTAGTCTGAGCGCTAAACTAACAAAATAGGGTTACAGACATACAGGCTACCCCTGTATTGTGGGTACCTACCTACTGATACCACCTAACCTAGTAAAAAGAAGATACCTACCTAGGTAAGTATTTATGGCAATCTGTGTCTACAGGTAAGAATCAACTGGGTGTTGGCTGCTAGTGCTAGCTAATAGGAGAAGACAATAAAACCTTGACTTACCTTTGTTTCTATAGAGAAAGGAAGCCGCTTGTCCTATTAGCACTGAAAAAATCCTCACATCCTCGAAAGCCAGTAGCTTTGAGAGGCAATGTCTTAGCGGACATTGAGAATGCCTCTTCATGCATAGCATAATTTTAGTCCCAGTATCTTCTGACGAGTCATCTTTAGTATTGCTACTAGGCTTTCTGCTAGTATTATCTCATTCGTTGTTCGTATTTTAGGAAAATCAACACACGAAAAGTAGGTGAATAAAATAAACTATGAACGAAATTTCAAAAATATCACCGGGTGATTTCAAAACGAGTGGGGGGAGGCACTCGTAAACGAAATCATACGTATGATATTTTATTTATATCACGCAGTGAAATTCAAAAATACGACTTTTGGGAAATCGGTGACTTTTTATCATTTCGCTGATATTTAATCACTCGGTGATATTCAAAAATCACACCTGAACACAATTTCTGTTCTGTGGAGAAGATTGTAAATTAACAATCTTAAGTACCTTCCTAATTGATTATTGAATTGTAATTGGTCAGTTATGTTAAAAACTTTTGTGAATTATAAACTCAGAACGGAGAAATCGTTCCAGTTTGTTAGAAATGCTAGTAAGTAGTATGATGGTAAATCATTAATTACCTACTTACGAATAAATAATAAGTCTTAATTACTTACTTACTAGATTATACAATTTTAATTGGACATAGATGTGTAAATTAAGACAACTATTTAGTGATAGTTTAAGTTCCGTTTTCGAATTGTAAAAAGGACGGAGAAGCGTTGCTGTTTGAATTATAAAAAAAAAGGTAGGTAAGGTTATGGTGTGGTGGATTACCTATCATTAGAAGTTACTTTGTGTTATTGATATATCGATTATTTGAATAAATTTCTTTCGCAATAAAATGTGTTTGTTTTATGCAGCATTTAAATCCCCTTATTATCTATACCTATAAAACTAGTGACATTCTGAATCACAGAGAACAGACAGCCTAAACCGGTGAGCTTAGAGGTTAAGAAAAATCGTAGGAAATATTCCTTGCGTACCCTAGAGGTGCACCAAGGAGGGATATTTTGAAATTCCATCCCTAAGGGTGTGAACGGGGTGGCTAAGATTGCACGCCGACAAAGCTAGTTAATAATTTAAGTAATACTTCAAAAACTATCAGAAAACCTTTCGTGTAAGTTTCTGTTCCAGCTAAACTAGTGGCTCTGAGCTGTAGACCTCGCGCGTACAAACTTATTTGCAAACAATTTAACAGTGCACAGTAGCGCCATCTAGTAACCTTATTGTAAAACTAACATTACTAAACAAAGTGTACAAACTTTTTTGCAAACAATCTAGCGGTGCTCAGTAGCGCCATTTAGTTACCTTATAACCAAGGTGCTCCATCAATCCCTACTTAGTGGGAAAAGAGATGATTCCTCTGGTAGAACCCTAAAAGTGGAAAATTTACTTTATTTTGAGGAGTTACATCACGACCTTTCAAATAAAAAAAGAACCATCGAAATCAGAACTAATAAAGCGGAGATATTCAGTAGCCCCTTTTTTGCGGGAAATACCCCCCTCCCACCCAATAAAAAAAAACAAAAAATTCGTTAAACCTGTATACCAAGTTTCGTTTAGATCGGTTGAGAAATGCGACCTGTAGAGGAGAACAGAGATCCAACCGGACAGACAAACATATGAAAGCATTTTTGCCCAAGCTGAAACGGAGACGCTTCGCGCTCGCTCGGTCAATCGATACAGGAATTTCTCGCGACCAACTAATTCTAGAGGCGATGATAAACTTGAGCATTCTAGCGAATGCTACATGACAGGTAAAAGTCCACATTAAATAAAGTTGTTCAGTTCGACTAAATTAAAAACGGTGAATGCTCAATGTTACAAGTGAATGGTCAGGTTTATGAGCATGTTATGCCGAGCAGATGAATGCTCGCTTGATGGTAAGCGGCCTGTAACCAGTGATGGGTGTTTGGAAAACTAAAACTCAGGGGGTGATTTTATTTTTATTAGCTATCAACTGTGCTAAAGTGAACTAGCAGCACACGATGTCGAATAGTTTCAATTCATAGCAGACAATATCCAAATTCAAGAAGACTGTTGACCGACCGAGGCGAGCCCAGTGTCATCTAAATTGTGATGATCCAGAATCTGTTCATCTGCTTTAAGTCCATTTTCGATTATTGAAGCAAGATATTTCTGTGTATGAATAACAAAAGATTTCACCACAATCTAGGGGGTGGAAAGTGCTTTCCCAAAACTGCTATATGTTCGCTATAGGGGATTGGGGAAGGGAACGAGATAGCAATACATTCACTAAATACCTACTTAGCGCGAAGATCCCGTTAAGAAATAAAATCCAAAAAGATGGTAAAGTAGTTTATTAACCCTTAGTCTATTCCCTCATCATCTTCTCCTTCTGGCGCGCGAGCTTCTTCTTCGACAGCTTCTTCTTGGCGGGCGCGTCGTCTGCGGGAGCGGCGCGGGCGACGGCATCTTCCCTCTCGCTCAGACACACCTCGATGTGGCAGGGTGAGGACATGTACGGGTTGATGCGACCGTGAGCGCGGTAAGTGCGCCTGCGCAGGCAGGGGGCGCGGTTTACCTGCAACCACAAAATGGCCAATTAAGAATCCTGCTGATACTGGGTCAAGGCTCGCATTGATCACAGCACAAAACATAAGTTACTGCTTTTATAAATTCTATAATTATTTATTCGGATAAAAAAACAGATTTCAGAAGTAAATAGATATGTCATTTTCACCACATGTGAAGGTCATTTCCTGTCCGGTGGGACTAAACTTGAATTTTAATAGTTAGCCATACATATTGTCACTTAAGGCTGATATAATATTTTTCCAAAAACAATGTTATTTAGCAATATAAATATTTTCGTATGCTTGTTGCAAGCCAAGAAAATGTACCTTTTCATAATGAGTTTGTAATGTGCTCTAGCAGTGAACAGCAAACATTATGAGAACATGAGCTTTTATCCAATACTAATGGTGCATTAAAACAAATCTATTTACTTCTGATATCTATGCGTTAAGTGTTAATTTTATAGTAACCTATAGCATAATTGGTTTGTATGTAACAAATGGTAAGAAAGTTCCATGATGAATCTTTCTATATAATTTGTTAAAGTTGATATTTGCCTTTTGAAAACAGTCTGAACATAATGTTGCACACTGACAAGCTAAAAGGCAAAATAAGAATTCCTTACATGGGTACTTAAGTGTACTTAAACGTACATGTGTGAGCAAAGAAATCAACTCTGCTCCTAAGTATGCAATCATATTCGGAAGGGCCATATTGTGTACGCAGGACATATACAAACGGGACCAACACGGCAATACTCTCTCAATGTACATATTCATGATGACTTTGTCAAAAGGAATAGGAAAATCATCCTTAGATCCCTTTGTTTGTTTGTCAAATGAGGTAGTGCTAGCCTCTGGTGTCAGAGTTTGTCAGGCCACCCGAGGGCCTCTGACATGGCATATATCCCATAAAAAGTATATTCTAAGAGTTTTGAAAGGCATTTATAGCTTTTAAAATATTAATAAACATGACAAATAGGAGAATTTCACATTTGTTTAATTTGTGCATCAACTAAGAAAATATATTGTTTGAATATGCAACAGGGGACACAAGATTGTGCATCAACTAAGAAAATATATTGTTTGAATATGCAATAGGGGACACAAGATTTCGCACAAAATTTGTTTCACAGCCTTTCCATTATATCACTTGTGTGGTATTCCCAAGCTTCTATCAAACTTGTACAAAATCTGTTACAATTAAAGGAGGATGCCAGACTTTTAAATGTTAAATGCCGCGGACACAAAATCTATCTACATTATTGACTATATAAAATAATTTAATTCATTCTTATTAAAACATTAACATTCTGGAACTGTTATCAAAATAAAAACAATTAATATGAATAGAAATGATCGGAAATAGCTATGCAAGACTTTTAAAAGTTAAAATGCTGCGGACGCAAAATCTATCCACATTATTGACCATATAAAATAAAGTAATTAATTCTTATTACAACACTTTCGGGAACTGTTATTAAAAAAATAAGAATTAAATCGAATAGAAATTGCTGTGAATTGATTACTATAACTCGTAATTAGTGTTGCCACTGTAACTCGTAATTAGTGCAAATAAATTGATAAACGAAATCGATTAAAAAAAAACTACAGGCTATCTTAGTTTATTCTAATAGAAATCATTTCAGTATATTATTTTATGATATTAGAAATAAACAAAAATAAACGCATATGTATTTTTTTATCCTGCTACATTAATTCACAATTTGTTGTATAAACATTTACAGTGGCTTAAGTACCAAGCTCATGACAAGAGCCGAGAAGGCCCAGGGTTCGATTCTCAGATTGAGTACATAGGTGCCTACTTCTATAGCAGGTATAGTTAGTTACCCACATAATATATCAGTTTAATATTAGATTTCAATAATTATCTTGGGTATATTATTCCCTTGACCATAAACCGTGTCATAATCTAATGAAAGTCACATAACCACAAAAGTTAACTTTATCTCCTCATAACTTATTTTTGAAAAGTTCAATTCAAGTTCATAAAGGTACAATGAGCAAGCATTTGTTGAATTAAATAGTGACCCAAAATATTTGCTTTGATTCATACAATAATATCATAGTTTACACAAAGTAGTTGTAATAAAATTATAGGCATGGAAAGTACTGGTAATTTATTATATTTGAATAAAAATTAGATTTGGGAGAAGCCACTGGCTCTTGAAACACAGTTTTCAACTAGTTTATGAGCCTATGGATTTAATTTTTTAATTCTGTGTATCATACTTAAGTCAATAAATTATTATTATTATTGACATGAAATTATTATAATAACTTTTAAACTTTTGTGATTCTAACACAGTCAATTATTTTATAAGAAATGCGATCATTATTTTTGGTAAATAAAATGTTTTTGGTGCAATTAAGTCCGGTTTAAATAATTAGATATGAAATTAAGGAACTCTACAATCATACAATTAATGTTCAATTGGTGCATTGCATGCATAACATTTAGTTTGGGATTCAACTTGCTTACAACACACAATGTTCAGATTGTAGGTACAACTTGATTACTATTTCAATTATTTCATTCAACAATTACCCACAGACCTTAAAACAATAAGTAAACACTTCATACCTGAATGTGATCAATGACCAGCCTGTCTACATCAAGACCTTTGTAGTCAGCATTTGATTCAGCATTTCTGAGGAGCTGGAGCAGGAACTCAGCAGATTTCTTGGGCCAGCGACCCTGTGTGGTGCCAAACTGCTTGGCTTGTGCACACCGCCCGACGCCTCCATTGAAGCGACGGAATGGGATGCACTCTATCTGTTCTGTCACGTTTTTAAGGTAGCGGACAGCACGACGCAGAGGCAGTTTCCGAATGGCCATTGCAGTCTCGTATGTGTTCTGGAATTGACATTAAATAATTATGTCCTATTATGGACTTAAGAAGGCTAACCTAGTCCTGGAGCGTAAATTATAGAGTGCTAAACTTATCATATTTACTTTTATTTACAGAAAATAAAAGATTGACAGAAATTATTTCTAGACTAACAAGTCTAAACAAAGCTAATTTTTCAGATTGCTTGCTATGGCTTGAATCGAGATAGCGCTAGCAAATTTCTAGAACAGACAGTTTACCCAGACTATAATAGAAGACCGACATGTGGAGGTTAGTTTGTATACAAAATGGATAATTCCAACACTCACCTTGAAATGAACACGGAGGTTTGAGCCACGCGCTTTGCATGACTTCGCTGGGTTATCCGGTTCCCGAGAGTAACGACCCATTTTTGTTCTGAAAAACAGAGCGGCTTGTCACAATCACCATAGTACAACTTTAGGTTATCATGTTATTGCTTCGCGACAATTTACACATCCATGGAAATAAACACGCAAAGAACTAGAAAACACTATCGAGAGTGACACCATAGCTTGGTTTAATTCAAAACTTATTACTTTTTGAGATTAAAACAGATTTTAGAGAACACGAAACCAACCTCTCAGGGAAAAATTTACAGGAAAAGAAATAGACAAACTTTGACAAAGACTTTTGACTTTTTTGACACTGACAGCTCTGCTGTATGGTGTTACTACCAGCAAAATACTTTTCCGAATCTATGGTAGATGTTCTGGTATATAACTTATGTTCTATTATTCATTCGATAATTCTTAAAAGGCGTTAGCGAGCCAAAATTCCAAAATAACAACAGTAAAATTATAAAAGTTGAAAATCAACCAAAAAATCCACAGCAAGCATGAAGAAAATATCGACCCTTTGTCACTGCTTTTGATATGAATTCGCTGAACGTCTGTAGTTCGGCGGGCATTCCAGAAAAATAGAATAACGAAAAGAAACCCTTTGAAAACTTGGTTCTCCTAAAGTTGAATTAAAAGATACAAAAACAAGAGTTATATCGTTGTGAAGATCCCTAGGATGGCTACATAAAAATGTTGGTATATTTTAACCACTTTCACCTACCACGATCCCCTAATAAACCTTGGAAATCATTGAATTCTCGGAAACAAATGCGGTTGTGGCCTTACTCTACCCATTTGTTGTTTTTTGCAGAGCATCCAGAAGCAAGATGCCTTATTAGTGCTCCTTGATGATGGCAGAACATAAGCAAATTTATCTACTGAATTCTTGTTTCTGAATTAATTTTTAGTAGTAAAAAATACTATATAATAGTAAATAAATAAACTAGTTTTATGTAGATACTTATTCTACTAATCAACTCTAGTGGTGAATTCTCGTCTTTACCACGCACTGGAGTTACTATGCAGATTTTATTATTTTGAGATATACCTACTGATATAGGTAGGTATGTACATAAAGTTATTTAGAAATTATTGCCGAAGGCGATAACGAGCCAAAATTATAGAAATAAAGAATTATAAAAAAAAAATAGAACTAAAGTTTAGTAATAACTATTGCGATAATATATTTGGTAAGACCATCGTGTCTCGCTTGCCTTATTATGGTCAATAGGAAGTATAGTAAAATAAATTCAAATGTCTCATTTGACCCCACCAAAAAGCTTCGTGAGTTGTACGAGAACAATGATATAGTTATCATTTTGGGAATTCACGTTCACCGGTACTGGTGGTTACTGTACGTGTAAACTCCAGTGGGGTCAATAGAAATACACAAATGTTGAAATTGACTTAAATAAATAGTGCTCATACAGTCAACAGTGTGAAAAATAAATTCAGAAACTTGAGCTGTTTTTTTTTAATACAGAAACCACACATTCTTTTTTATTTATTAAGTATCGAAAGAAACTAACAAGAACAACAATAATTAATTTTTAATGCAACCTACAAGGCCGTCTTCGACCATGCAGGGGCCCTAGTGTACACTGAGTGTGGGGCCCTTTTAGGAAGTAAAAAATAAGTAAAACGTCAGTGCTATGTGATTTTATTGTTTACTAGATGTGCCCCGCAGCTTGGTCTGCGTGTAAACTTTGGCACCCCAGTTCACGCCCCAATTTAGACATGGAATTTCAAAAACCCTCCTTGGTTCACTTCTAGGGTAACAAATAAATATTTACCACAATTTTCATATGTCTTGGTACACCGGTCTAAGCGTTGTCTTTCAGTCATTATGTCATGGTATTGTTTTATTGGTATAGAAAATAGATTATGGTTAGCTTTAGCAACCTGTCCCTCAAACTAAGAAAACTACAAAATTTTAACGGCAACTCTAAAAAAGTATTTATTATCAGGAAGATATGAATTAATCAAAACCTGGTGCCATACAAAGACTGATTTATTTCTCCTTACCCTGTTCACATAGTCATAGTCATACTGTATGTAGGTATACGACAAAGTCGGCATATTGAGGCCCCCATATAGCTGGAGGCCCTGGATTCTTGCCCGCTGTGCCCCTATAACAGAGAGGGCCCTGGCAACCAACGCATTCAAATAAATGTTTTAAAACATCTCTAAAATGAATTAAATGTAACTAACGAGTTACCTACTTTATTTACAACTAGATAAGTCAAACAAAAATCATAATTTGAATTACCCAATTAAACAAAATCCTAATTCTACCGCCATTTTAAAATGATTATATTGGCTCTGGATATCCTTGTTTTTTTTACGAGAGTGCATTTCTGTCTGTGTTTTTTTTACCTATGTAGTTACCTAAAGTTCAATGGATGGATGATGGATTGGTGCGTTAAATTATGTACTAGTAATTTGAAACAGAGGAAAAGAAACCACAATATAGTTACCTGAAATTTTATTTATTTGTGCTTCTAACAATTTACAGCTAGGTACATTTTAAATACGCACAATAATCACATATTTTTCTTAACATCTCTAATGGATCTATTGTTTGAGATAGATTATATTACAACTATACAATTTTAATTATTCATTAATGTTTAGAATATCTAATTTATGTAGTATTAGTGATATGTGTTAATTAAAAAGTGAAAATGAAATCTGTTTCCAAAGAATAAATACTATAGTTTATTAGTACAAACAGGTTAGGTACTTTATGTGTGATCAAAAATCAGAAGTGATTGAAGAAATAAACAATACTTAAAATGTATCAACGAGATTATTTTATTGTTATTTTTATCTATAAGTATAACAATTATTTAATTAGCTAATTATAATTGCTTTTCTATTATATCAGCTATACCTATTTATCGGTAGCCCAGTGGTGAGATGGGTTGACGATGATGGTAAAGATCGTGGGTTGGACATGGGCGCGCACAGCTCAGTCTCGAGATAGGTGGCGTACAAAGACAGAGGCCATTGCTCAACAGTGGGAGGCCAGGTCAAAAATAATGATGATGATGATATCTATACAGGCTGACCCGTAATTATTAATTAGAGGATCGAGTCGAGTCTGTTATATACAGGGTTAAATAAATCCCGTAATGAGTGGATAATCCTGCAGGTAATTGTGAAGGAGAGCAAGAACGATCAGAAGAAAAAAACCTAATAGTGGACTTATGTAATTATTTGTAAACTTGGGAAAATTAGTACTCTTGTTCACAGTTTTAGGTTTTTCTTTTTGAACGTTAATTAATTTAAGCATGTGTGGTGCAAAAAATGTAAAAGACCCTGGATGGCCAAATACTTTAAAAACATGTTTTCATGTACCTGCAGGATTATCCACTCATTATGGGACAACCTGTATATAACCAATTCGACTCGATCCTCTAATGATTCAGCTTCGGCACAATTTAATAGAATACAATGTCATAGGTAACATAATATATATTCGTTACCCATTTATAATAAGTAGGTACCTATGTATTTCGAATACTATTTATATACAATAATAATTGGTTATTTTAGAACTAAATTAGTGTATTAAACTATCCAAATATTAATAAAAACGTATAATAATAGAATGATCTTGAAAAACGACGAAATACCTAATGTGACGAATGGTCATAGCATACGAAAATTCAAAGCTATTAATTTAGTTTTAGTGATTCAGATTTACCTGCTTTTTCAAATGTTGTGCAAATATCAATTATTAACTAGTAACATCATTTTTATTAACAGGAATAGACAATTCCTACGTCAATGGCACAAATAGTAAATTTCACTGTCAGTGAAGAACAACGATCTAATTATTATTTCTGGGAGGTTTTTTGGAAAAATTTAAAAATGTTGTGTTGTAGAGTTTGATTTTATTCTCAATCTTGTGTTTCTTCGAGTATTGATGTGTAATATTGGTGGAATATTAACCATTAGGTGTTCGTTAACGTGCTCGAGTGTAGACAAAAGAATCAAATGCGGATATTATTAATGGCATTTTATGATTTTTCCTAATCTCGGAAGTTTTAGTCAATGTCCACCATTTTACTGATTCGTGACTTTGACTTGACAATTAATGACTGTGACGTGACATTACTATAAACTATTAAACTTGACATTGGCGAAATTGCTAGTAGGCTAGTGCCTCCGCAGAAGCCATCTAATAAAAGAAGAAGAAGAAGTATTATTTCTGTGATGCACAGATTAAGTATCAGAATTCTGATACTTAACCTGTGCTGTGACGACGTAGTGACGACATGAAAGAAATGTTTTCTAAAATCTCATTGAACATTACAACTTGACAGGCGAAGAAGTTGGACTTTCGGCGGGAAACGAAATCGAGACGGTTGTTTTGATTTGTATTTTTTTCTCAAACTTGTGTTTCTTCAAGTGTAACTCAGAGAGTGTTTATGTGTAATATTGGTGGAATATTAAGTGTTTGTTAACATGCCCGAGTGTGAGCACATATTACAAATGCGAAAAAACGTGTCATTTCGTGTTCCCTCCGGAACTCCCCAGGAAGTTTCAGTAAAGCTCCACCACTTTACTAAATCGTGACTTGACTGGACTTTTGACTACCGTACTGAATAGGACACGACATATTGAGTAGGTATTTGTTGGAATAAAAAAATACAACTTGTGATATCTCTTTACTGGACACTGTCTAAATGCACTCACGAGTAGTGCGGAGTTTTTTTTAAAAGTAATTTGCAATGGCGTCAAAAATGAAAATCTACGCTTGTAAGTTTAGAAATATCTAAATATTAGAGCGACTAGATATGTTTACAGGCACAGACTAGAAAAGTTGACTAGAATATTGGGGAAATCAAGTTGTAGCTAATGTGGTGCAGGCGCTGGCGGCGGAATCAGTGGCAATGGCGCTACACAAGCGACGCAGCCGTCCCTCTCTGTAAAAGAAAAACATTCAGTTAAAAAAAATGAAGTTAAACATCATGAGCGTAGCAAAAGCTTTTTTAGTGTTATACATGGTTATACATGTGGTGTTTGTTGGTTTTATTCTGTACCTACTGTACTGTACCTACCCCAACAGTTTAGAATAAAATCAGAGAGTACAGTCTGTACCTAACCTAGTAGAAACAGAGTAGGTACAGTGCAGTGCGAGAAGGGAGCCGATTCCGTCTCCAAATCTTTTACGCAGTACCTACAAAGTATGATTATGAGAGCGCGAAGGCCCTTTTTAATCGACTTCACAAAAGGAGACGGTTATATGTTCGATGTACACGTACGTATGTTTAAAAAAATATGTATTTCGGCCGAGTTTTCCATCAGGTTTCGAAATTTATTTATTTTTGTTTGAAAGGGTATATACCTACTATCCAGGTGGTCCCATAGAAATTGTATCAAAATTTGTTTTTCGATAATAATTCGTTTTTTTTTAGGAAATCCATTTGATTTTATCTTTATATTGCCTCAAATCTCTAAGATTTCTAAATCGATATAGCTACTTAGTTGTTTTTTTATTCCAAAGAGTAGACTTTCAGTGTAGTCCCATATAAACATCATCAAAATTGGATCAGTAGTTTTTATTAGAAAATCGTTTTTGTTTTATAGTTGACTAGTTTTCCCTATGTTTTCCCGCCCGCGACTTCGTCCGCGCGGACTACTGCTTATCGCGAAAAAAAGCATCCTATGTTCTTCTAGGATATTAAAAACCAATGCAAAAGTAGGTTTGCATGTTTTTTGAGAGACGTGTTATTTCCTTCAAAGAGTATATAAATACTACGTAAGAAGAGACGGGACTGACGTATATTGGAACGGATGTTGTGAATTTTTAAAACGAGCGCTGAGAATAAGTGCAACATAACAAAACTAATGACCATAGATAATAACACATAATCGAGCATATTAGCCAACATGACAAACAGAAAAGGATGTCTGCAAACATAGCACATTTTTATCGATATCGATATTTTGAGAAACAAAAAACGTATTAGGACTATTTTAATATATATGGGGTTTATAATAATATGTTTTTTCTAAGCATGTGGTTTTTATTACATACAAAAATAATACATTATATAGTACACAACACAATTTGTGTCTTTTTCCCTTAAAATAATGTCTAATCTTCCTTACTCCTTACTTAATATTACAAACTAGCAGTGGTCCGTGATTAATAGCAGTTAAGGAGTAGCAATTTTTTTTTAAATTGGGTTGTTTATTTTTGTAGTCGGTGTTTCGAAAATGTTTGCCACAGAAATATTTAATTCATGCAGCTTTTCGATCGGTATGTACCTATGTCAAGTCTTCTTTATCGGTCACTTGTATCCAGTTTTTGCACCTGAAAATAAGTTTTTTAATGAAAATTAGATGATTAAGCGGTTTTAGGCTACGCGACATTAGGTATTCTAAATTTATACTTTTACTACGTTTACTATTATATAGCGTGGAATGCAGAAGGACTTAGAATAAGATTAGGAACCAAATGTCGAATAACGGGTTAGAAAAAATATCGATAACACCGGCACCGCACTAATGCTAGCAAGGGTATGCTATTTTGTTGAATATTATGAAAGAAAAGTCATTAATTTCTTGTACCTAATAGATTTACCGAATAGATTTACCACTTACCTATCTTTATTCAGTGGAAAGAAATTTATTTAATGTAGAAACAAACACCTTCAAAGCATTAAATACATCAACAGACGGTAATTATCACAAAAGCAACTTGCCTAATAATTTTGTAAACAAAGTTAAACCACAGAACACATATTCATAGCGAAGGCGTGCTCTTGCACGCCTTGCAGGTCATGCATATAGTGAAGTAGAAAAGATAGTCGCCATAGAAATTAGCTCACGTTTGATACAACAGTTATGAACAGTTTTTTATTAAACTGTTTCGCCTGACTGATTTCCTTTCCATGGCAACCACAGACCATTCTGTGATGGCAACCGTTTCTTACAGTGAGTAATTAACATTTTCCCATTTTCCGTGAAAACTTGCAATTTTCCGGGATAAAATTGTATCCTATGTTTTATTCCAGGGTATACGCTATTTCCATTATAAATTTCATCAAAATCCGTCCAGCCGTTATCACGTGAAAGCTCCCCAACAAACAAACAAACAAATAAACAGACAACGTTTCACTTTTATATATTGGTATGGATGTTCTCTAATATCTTGGGATTTCTGAACCGAATTAGATCATTGTTTTTACTTGAGAAAGAAAACCTCTTGTATATATCTACTGTATAAATTTCATCAAAAATGGTTTAGTAGTCACAGGAACTCAACAAAATAATAATGGAACCCCATCGAGTTTGGGCTCATTTAATTGAGTTGTCTTGATGAGTTATCTAGTGTTATGTGGTATCCAAGGTCTGATGATGGAGCCGGAAGGTAGTCACAAGAACTTAACAACAAAATGATGGAACCCCTTCGAGTTTGGGCTCATTTGGTTTGTCTTGATGAGTTATCTGGTGTTATGTGGTATCCAGGGTCTAATGATGGAGCCGGAAGGCGGTCACAGGAACTCAACAAGAAAATGATGGCACCCTTCGATTTTGGGCTCTTTTGATTTGTCTTGATGAGTTCTCTGGTTTTATGTGGTATGTCCAGGGTCTGACGATAGAGCCGGAAGGTAAGTCACAGGGTCACAGGAACTCAACAACAAAAATATGGAACCCTTTCGAGTTTGGGCTCAATTGGTTTGTTTTAATGAGTTCTCTGGTTTTATGTGGTATCCAGGGTCTGATGATGGGAGCCGGAAGACAGTCAACAGTCAGATGTTGGAACCCCTTCGAGTTTGGGTTCATTGGGTTTGTCTTGATAAGTTCTCTGGTCTAATGTGATAAAGAGGGTTTAATGATGGAGCTGGAGTCATAGGAACCGATTACAATCTAATGATAAAAAAACTTCGAGTTTAGGCTTATTTGATTGGTTTCGATGAGTTCTCAGGTCATAAGTGGTACTGGTGGTGTCTCGTAAAAGATTGCTTTAAAAAACGATTTATCTAATTACAACGTATTAATCCATTTGCTTTGTGTTTATGTTTCCTCATATCTACGAGATGTGTAACCATGTTTTGAAGAGTTCCATTTCATTGTAGTGAAATCATAGATAATTTTCGTCAAAACTAATTACATCGTATTATATGTAAGTCCCGTTTGACCCGACATTATACCGAAGATATCCCGGACGTCAGCCTAGCCAGCTCTCAAACAGCTTAAGAGCAATAAGGCACCAGGGGAGGACGGAATAACGGCAGAGCTACTGAAAGCGGTACTTAAAGTCCTTCAGAAGCTGTTTAACTCCGTTATCTTCGAGGGTACTACGCCAGAGGCGTGGCACAGGAGCGTAGTGGTTTTGTTCTTTAAGAAAGGTGATAAAACCCTCTTGAAGAGTTATAGGCCCATTTCGCTGCTGAGCCACGTCTATAAGCTGTTTTCGAGAGTAGTTACAAACCGTCTCGCTCGTAGGTTTGATGACTTTCAGCCTCCCGAACAAGCTGGATTCCGGAAAGGCATCAGCACCGTAGACCACATCCATACTCACCGGCAGATTATACAGAAGACCGAAGAGTATAATCGGCCACTATGTCGAGCGTTTGTGGATTACGAGAACGCCTTTGATTCAGTCGAGACCTGAACCTGACCTGACCTGGTGGTGGTGGCAGTGCTACAGTCATTACAGCGGTGCCAGATTGACTACCGGTACATCGAAGTGTTGAAGTGTTTGTACAACAAGGCCACCATGACAGTCCGTCTTCAGGATCGAAGCACGAATTCTATCCAGATGCAGGGGTGAGACAGGGTGACGTTATTTCTCCGAAACTGTTCACCTCTACACTGGAAGATATATTCAAGCTTCTGAACTGGAACGGATATGGTGTTAACATCAATGGCGAATACATCACTCACCTTCGGTTTGCCGATGATATAGTCATCATGGCAGAAACCCTGGAAGACCTAAGCACAATGCTCAGTGACCTCAATATTGTTTCCCAACAGGTGGGTCTTAAAATGAACATGGGTAAGACGAACATCATATCAAATGCCCATGTCGTACCCATGCCGGTGAGGGCGCAGGTCGGGCAGGCGCCAGGGCTCTCGCTCCTCGTCGCGCTCCACCTTGGGCACCAGCGCGCCCCAGCGCTCCTCGGGCCCGGCTGTCAAGGCAGAACTAACGCTTCTCACCGCGGTCATGCATGTAGTGCAGCTGAGGGCGCAGGTCGGGCAGGCGCCAGGGCTCTCGCTCCTCGTCGCGCTCCACTTTGGGCACCAGCGCGGCCCAGCACTCTTCGGGGCGTGGGGTGGGCGCGCTGCGGCATGGCCACGGGCATGGCTGTAATACCAGAAGGGACAGATTTGTCACGATTTGTAATTTCATGTTATGCGGAGTACATTACTAGATTTGCCAGCGTATATTTTTATTTTTATTTTAATAATTTTGGACGGTATGATATGAAAAGTTCGATGAACTGACAGCTGACCTCACGTAGTGCAAAGACACTAGAAGATGAAGACTCCGACTCTCGGTACCGATACTCTACGATCTGAACTGTAAACGTAAACTAAAAAGATATGTACAGTTCGCACCAATTAAGTACCAAGCTCTAAACAAGGATACCCTGTTGGTACTATGCTGTCTATGGTGGCTGTTGGGACAAAAAAATATACGAACACACACGAATACGAATATACTTACGACACATAAATATACGAATATTACATCCATGGCAAACAAACAAGCACCTTGCGGGATTCGAACCCGCGACCGTTGCTTATCTTCGCAGTCGGGGTCACTTATCGACTTATCGGCGTACCGGTTGACTTCCAAAGTTCTCGTTTTCTAATGTCAGTGCGATGTATTTATGAACTCAACGGTACCTAATGATGAGGGGTCATCATCATAACTGCCATATCAATCTTACACTTACATAAAATAAAGCAAAAAACTGAACAATGAAGATAATTAAAAAATATAGGTATGCCTGCGTCGACTTGACTCCCCTATTGCCTAGGATACTTTAAATAAGGTACTGAAAAGGATCACATTTTAAAAATTGTGTCTGTCTGTCTGTAGGTACGAACAGATCACGACGTCGTGATGCACGAGCATCACGTAAAATCTGCTGGACCGATTGCTATGTGGTTTTCACTGTTAGATAGCTTAGCTGTCCAGTGTACCAGCCCCCACCAATGTCCGGCTGCGCGATATAATTTTTTATCTACACTCATATCGTAAAATTCGAATTATGAGCTCAAATATGGTGGCTTGATGACATACTTTACGCACGCCACGTCTTTAATAAGAAAAAAATACATTTTAACACTGTTTTTTGAACTAAACAGTGTTATAATATAACTTTTTACCCATAAAAGCACCAGTTTGTCTTCGTACAACGAGGGTTTTTGCCATTTATTATCTATGGCAGCGCGTGTTAGACCGTATGCGCGCGAATTCGCTGTGGACTGCATTTTGGCGTCATAATTTACTTGAAAATTTTACATTATTAACCTTACCAATTTAATGTGTTACCTATGTGTGTATGTTGATCAATAGTTGTATCCTGATTAAAAATGAGCGATAGCGAGATAGATGACGAGAATTTGACTCCACCTGACAACACAGAAACAGCAACGAACATGACACTAACTAATAAATAAATACTTAAGTAATAATAATAATTAATAGCTTTTACCAGCAAAATCAAGAAAATATTACACCTTTTTTTACAAAATAAGTTCATATTGCATGAGTGTAGATAAAGTAGTGTATGAAACGGCACTTATGTAGGGTATTAAAAAACTCGCCTGCGGCTACTCTATGTTCTATACTGAAGCCAAAACAGTTTTTTTTTTCATTTTTGTCTTTTTGTCTGTCTGTCTGTATCTTGACCGCGCATCACGCCGAAACTACTTAATTAATTCAACTGAAACTTGGAACGATTTGAGTTTATGCTACGTAGTAGGACATTGGACACTTTTCATCCCGAAAAATTAAAGGGTTCCCGCAGGATATTGGTTGAAAGTTATTTAACAGAACAAGTATCACGCTGAAACTACTGGACGGATTTTGATGCAAATAGACACAGTTATAGTTTATATGATGGGTTAATAAAGTGGATATTTTTTATCCCGAAAATATAAACAATTCCTGTAGGATAGGGGTCCAAAGTTATGTTAATTTTGAAGTTATAAATATATTTTTTTGGAAGGTAGGTACTCTATATGCGATACTGAAGCAAAAACTGTTATGTTTTTCATTTTTGTCCGTCTGTCTATCTGTATCTTGACCGCGAATCACGCTGAAACTATTGAATGAATTCAACTGAAACTTGGTATGATTTGAGTTCATACTACGAGGGAGGACATTGGATACTTTTCAACCTGAAAAATTAAAAGGATATTCCCCGCAGGATATTGGTTAAAAATTATTTAAAAGAATCACGCCGAAACCACTAGACAGAATTTGATGCAACTTGACCCAGTCATAGTTCACCTAATTATAATACATGTTGTTATTTTTCTTCATATATGTCGATTATTTCTTTATTAGTTTCCAACTCTAGTGTTGTGGGTGGAGGGGTAAATGCGAATTACTCGTGCACCCATTAGAGGGTGAAGCCAGTGGGTGGACGGGTCGTTGCCCCATATTTTGGGTTAAAATTCAGGAGACTTTAAATCCTGAAAAATTAAAAGGGGCCTGCAAGATCCAATGTTACATTAATTTTGAAGTAATAAATATCTATACTTATAATAAAGCAATAAGTACGGAACAAAACAATAACTGTACAACTGTACAAAGAAGATAATTCATAAAAAAATGGTCTAGGGTACTGATAATAAGCTACTGAACAATTTTTTTTTTAAATCTTCTGGTACTGCAACGTGGGTGATGTGGGGGAAGGTTTGGGGAAGTGAGGGAAGGTGGGGGAAAGTGAGGGGAGGGGGAAATGGACGAATGGTGGGGGATGTCGGGGAAAGGTACGGGAAGTGGGGCAGGTGGTGCGAAGTGTGGGAAGACTGAAGGGAACGGTGGGTGCAGAGTGGGAGAAAGGGGTGAAATTGAAAAGAGGTAGGGGAAGTGGCGAAAGAGTGAGGGGAAGTGGAGGAAGGTAGGAAATAAATAAAGGAAGAGTAGGAAGAAAGGGGAAAGGGTGGGGGGAAGTCGGAGAAATGTTGCGAAGTGAGAGAAGGACGTAATTTTTTTAAACCAAGGTGTCGGACATGTTGCCACACCGAAAGGTAACGATCACGTTGCAGTGCACGTCAGGTTTTCTAGCTGAATCGCACTGTTGGGATCGTGATTGAATCGGAATGGTGTTCTTAGAGTAAGGGGGCAGGTCTCTCTGTATATTTGTTTGTTCGCGTAAAAATTAATGAAGCGATTTCGATGCGGTTTTCACTGTAGGATAGCTAAAAGTTTAACTTAAAAACTGGTGTAATTGGTATCTCAATCAGTACGCCTAGTACAAGATTGCACATAAAAAAACGGATAAAGTTTCGTGAGCTCGCTAAACTAACAGTTTTGGGTGTAATCGGTAGGACGAGTTCATGTTTTCAAATGAAGTTAACACGATAAAAAAAGTCGAAGAGCTCTATTGAACGAACTTCCTACTAAATATTTCTATCTCACTTCCCCACAAGCAAAAAAAATGTCCAGAGCGAACGCTGATCGAAACATATTTAGCGTTTCTAACTGTTATTTTTGATCATTTTGCATCAACACGAACGAACAAGGTGCAACGTTTCGCTCAGCGCGCCAAATTAATTTTTTCTTGCGCTTTTTGTCAATGTCTCTATTACTTTTCGTGGGTTCCTGCAAAATTATTTTGCGGCAATAAATATATTGTATCAAGAAATTACACAAACCAAAAAATCAAAGTGAAAGCTAGTTGTCAATAAACAAAAAACCAGCTTATAGTCATTTGTAGCTAAAGCAACATTCTTTAGGTGATCATTTTAACCGTAATTTCTGGACACAACCACAGAATAAATAATAGTACAAGTACAACCTAAATATTGCCGCAAAATAAATTTTCATGAACTCACGATGAGTAATAATAGATTTGGTGCTCTGAGCGAAGCGT